>JAUZND010092432.1:0-14553 GCA_034780555.1 Coelogynopora nodosa | reverse complement strand
TATAAATCTTATGTACATAAAGTGTTAAATAAAAATAGATAGAAAAGTGTATACGTCTTTTTGGGACACCCTGTATATAATTTAGTAAATAATGATTATCAATGCAATTTAAAAAGTTAATTTTTCCTGATAAACCTTAAAAGTGTGTTAATAATAAATGTTTTCAATAAATTATTTTTGAATGTTCTATAAACAATACAATGTAGGCGGCCTACATAAACACTTTTGAAATAGCAAACCGGGTCAAAATAAATGCATATAGGTAGCCTGCCAGTATTTCATGCATATTTGGCAACATTCTATCTATTATTACATATTTTGACGATTCACTTAGAATCAAGATTTTTGGAAGAACATCGACCTATTGTTTGTAAATCTAAGGTAGATAATAATGGTTCAAAAATTTAACTTTTTAACAAGTCATATTAACAAGCATACCGGTGTATATAATACTGGTGTATCGCAGTAACTGATGACCTTTGCTGTAATGGAACAAGTATATAAAATTATTTGTCTAGAATCTAGATTTTGGTAAAGGTAATAACTCAGTTGTTATTAAGATGGTAGTTTGCGTATTGTGAGTGTGATGTCTCAAAAACAAAATATTAAGTTTCCTGGTTAGCGCTGGATGTGTTTTGGTACAGCTACCCTTAATGTATATTCCTTTGGATTGCGCGAGAAAACTCCTTTGTTATTTATATAGATTGCAGTATTTATAGATTTATGTTAATAGTTCTTTGTGCAAATATTATGATTAACTACTTTTTGATTTTCCCTTGTACTGAGATACTGTTTACTAATCGGAACATCATCTAAAAGCATTTTGTCATATTTATAATCTTTCAACTAACCCATTCCAACAATTTTCCTCAACTTGTCAATGAGCCAGTATTCGAAGATGCCCAGTCTCACTCGCTCTCTCTAAGAAGACCTCATAACACCCCTCACCTCAACATTAGCCTCCTTAGCAATACTCTCCTCCTCATCCTCTGGATACGGGATGCCATAGTTTGGCAGGATTGTATAGAGCACACATTCGTCGCCACCTCCCCTCCTGCCACTCGTCTTCCCTTCCTCGTCCCCGGTTCCAGAAGAACAATTATTGCTGCCCTCCTCATCATTTTCAGACACGGTCTCCTCCACATCATCGCTCCAGTCGCCCCTGTTGTCGCTCAAGTAGTCGAGACCGGTACAGGATTTATAATCGCCTCTTTCGCAAGCACCATAGTAGTCAGAATCCTCAAAGGAGTTGTCCTCATCTTCATATTCGTCGAAGGAATCTTCGGCATCTTCAGTTGTGTAGCTAAGAAAATCCTCGGTTTCTTCTTGAGTGATGTTGGCAGTAGATACCTTTCGACGCGAAAACAACCACGAAGTCATGTCACATACATGCGGCCTAAGTCAATGAAAGAAAACTACAATCGAAAACAGTTTAAAACCAAAACTTAGTGAATTTCAATTGGATTAGATAGAGAGCCAATCAGAACTCGGTTGCAGTCAAACCGGCAAGAAAAAACGTTTCAACCGACAAGAGAGCAATTAAATCCACTGAAACGTTACGATTATACAACAGAAGTACATTTTTGGAATCAACTTCAAATTTATCTCGAGGCAAGCGTAACTTTACTGTTTGTGGTTTGAGATCTAATAAGATTTCGTATTAAGCGTCCCAAGAGAACTCAAATATCTCCCAAATCGGTTCAGTTGGAACGCTACACATTTGCAAAGTTTAATTAGTCAGATAAAAACAAGCGTAAAACCAATTTCTTTTCCATCTTTTTTCGAAGCCTCGCAGTTAACCTATATTATGAAAGCCCATAACCCAAACTAGTAAACATAAAAAGAAGCGAATAAGAAAATATATTTAACAAAAACTAATGCAGCCAAAGATAACGATTTTCGAGTTTGAAAAAATCACGTATAATGTGATATACAAATAAATACTTTTCATCATTGAATAGGTTTATAATTACTTTATATAACTCATTAGAATTTCTTTTGAACTTGTGTTTTTGTTTCCTTCTATTATAATAAAACTTTCGGATTAGTAAACAAAACTATTATAACTATCTATAATTGAATTGAATTTTTTTCCCAAGTTAATTCTTATAAAATAAACGAATATTACTACAGACAGTATTTCAGACAGATTTCGTATTATAAACATAAAATTAAAACATTTCAACTAAGTTCTTCTATATTGCACGTTTTCATATTAATTATGAATTCTTGAAATAAAACGCTTAACAATATTACGAATCACGGAAATGTCATTAATTAGCGTTGATGTAGATGGAAAGGTCTGTTCAACTAAGCAAGAATTGCTAAGCCCAAAATTCAATGAAAATATAGACAAAGTACTGAATAAATTTAATATCCATTATTTAATTACAAGGCGTGTCCTGCGGATAACGACAATTTATTACAGACACGAATTTAATCATTTGCAATGAATTATATGATAAAATTGCATTAATTATATATTATTTTATGACGTGGAAAAGTACAAAATAGAATGGAATAGATTAAATAGATAAAATGGAATAGATTCAAAATATGGAAAATACTGTATTCAGTTATGTATATTAAAATTAATTTATTTTTAGAATTCTACCAAAATAGTTTATTTTACCTAAACAGGACACAGTATCAATATCTTGCTGGAAAGAATCCGCCATTTTGTTGTATAAAAATAATCAATAAATGCCAAACATGCGCTGAGCAAAATTGTGAAATTTATACAAACTGACAAAGTTTGACTAAAAAACAATGAGATGCTGATTTAAATCTTATTGTTCATGAATAACTATTTAAATAGAACAGTTTTGTCAACTGATTTCTTAATTAACCATTAAACATAGCGCCCTGACAATAATATAGAGGTTTCGGTTCTTACAGGATACAACATAATATTGCTCCATATAAAATATACACTGGTGGTTTTGATCGCTTGTTTTTCTCAAGTACGTAACAGTAACAAAAAATGTGTGAAATGTACAAACCGAAACAAAAAATAGCGTCGCCAAGAGTGAAGATCTTTCAACGATATAAAATATATAGTTTTACCTGATAAAATCAACTAAAATAAACAAATATATGTAATATGATATATTATTCATTAAACATTTATTAATAAAACATTCAACTTAGATACTAAATTTTTAAATCCCGGTAAAAATTTATCCGGTGAGGTTGTCCATATACATTAGCTTCAGTTTGATATTTCTTATTCAATTGTATACAACAAATCTAAACTGAATATCACCACTATGTATTTCAATACACCGTCAACGAAAGGTGTACTCAAAATGCCACAAACCCAAGTTCTCCTTTAACCCTTTCGTGAAGCTGTCCTACACTCGTAGAGTCAACAAGATCATTGTGTGTAACTTTAGCATCTATTCAATCCAATCAGTTGAAATTTGCACAATGACTCATCTAAAGATGAGAACGTTTCAAATGGGGGAAAATGTACGTAGGGAACTTGTTCAAACAATTCGCACCACAGGAGCACAAACATGTTTCTATAGATGGGCATATTATCTTATATTACCCGGTATCCTTATATTCGAGTGATATCAACCAATCACTAACGATATAAGTAGGGCCTAAGTCAATCAATAATCACATGTCTAGATATTTCGTAAAGCGATCGGTAGTAGTATAAAAGAATATACAGTGTATATCATAAAAACGTCCCTTGGCATAAATATCACTGATTCAGAAGAGAACAAAGTTAACGTTAATTAAAAAAATAATTTTATACCCACTGAGGAAAATACAATGACGGATATAGGTGGGGGGGGCTAAAGGGGGCTCGAGTTCCCCCGTTAATTTAGTCCTATATATTTAAATGACGATTGTTTTTATAAAGCATCTATATAATATTATATTGCGCTGGTTGAAATTTAATATAGTATTCCTATTTTCAATGTTTTGGGGCGCAAGCTTTCATTTGAAATGGGACATTAAATGTTCATATTTAGATGCCTATTCCATAAAAAAATTACAATAAATATATAATTTAATATTTTTCTCTTTGGGAGTCAAGAACTTTTAACAAAAGATATACTAAATAAAACAGTATTTCTCTGTCTAGATGTCTATAATATTATAACAATTTCATAGTAGTCTTTTGACGCCTACTTTATAAAAATGTTATACATAAAATGATGACAAAATATAACATATGCAGTATTTCTTTATATAGAACGCATATAATACTCCATAAAATAACATTACTATCATTTTTTTAAAAATTAATTTATTTAAAAAATATTATTTTTTATTAAACATGACAATTTCTATATTTGGGCGCTAACTCCACCAAAAAAAGTTATACTAAACCACTCAGTGGCGTAACTACATAAGGGCACAATGAGCAGCTGCCCATATTTAATTACAAAAAATAAAAAATAGCCTATATAGATTTTGATATTTATTCTTGGTTAAATATAATATTTTACATAATTAAGGAAATTTTTTCCCAAATATAATTTTGGGTCTGGTTACGCCCCTGCCACTAGCTTACGGGTGTGAACAATTAAATACATGCTATCATTTAGTATTTTCTACAGCTAATATGACTGAACATTATTAGATTGAAGTAAATTTATGTTACGAAAATTCTTCGATTCATTTCTACCGGGACGGCTTTTTGAAAATAATAGAATAATTTTAATATAATTAATACAATACAAATAATGTAAGGTTTTATGCTATAAATGAAATTATATTTAAGAATTATTATAGAAATAATTAATCAATTGAATGCAAAATTTTGTAAATGTGCGACTACTTCAAAAGCACCTAATAAAAATTAACGTTCATTATACAATAAACATGTGTTATACAGTGTACTTGTAAAACAAACAAAAAATAGTGAAATAAATGTGATCTATATACTCGTATTATATGTTTAAAAGTCATATTTTGTAGCAATACTTATTCTATCATTGTAATGAGTACCTGCATATTTCAATCATAAGGTAGTTTTTTTTCTTTTGGGCATGTGCAACATCAAATTAAAAAATTGAATGGTAACATTCCCTGGCCCCATATTTCACATGTTATCTGTCAAAATAATCATGCATATTATTATCACGATATTACAGAAATAATTACACTAAGAAGCATGAACAAGAAAAACAAAATATATTCATGCGAAATACATTATTTGTGAATATTGATGCAATTATACTTATAACTGAACTGAATTCACTTTAATGTTTTTAAATATTTTCACAGCAAAATCAGTGCATTTAGCTATGTGTTACTAGTTAAATAATATCTTGGGACCATGTTGGTCCCATTCCGATGGCAAATGGTTAATGTAACATGTAATGTGTTATACTATTTATAATGATATTATTATATAATAGGTTAATTCTCATATTATCCATAGATATGACTAAATTAGAACGCAATTTTTTTATATTTAGAAGCGACTAGTATAGGTAGGTATCAGTTTACCAATTTGGATAAATTTGTGATAATGAATAATGTGTACTCAATGTAATAATGTACTCAGTGTTATATTATATTTCCAAAATGAATGAATGTAAGCGATTGTAATTGTTGATTTCATTATGAAGTATTAATAATTATTATTAATTCGCGACTCGTACATTATACATGTTTAAAGACCTTGATGAAGGTAATTATTCTATACTTATTCAAAGTTTGCAATAATACAAAGTCTGATCATGGACAATAATAAAGAGACCTTTTAATAATACCAAAAAACGATATATTAGTCTAGTAGCTTCATAAGTTTCATCTACGTCAGAAATTTGAACATGATATTAATCACAACAAAACGGACTAAATGAAGTTTATAGCCTATACACGTTTCTCTGAACTGTCTCACTGAAGAGAGTGCATTTATAGATGTATAATATATAATATTATAATAGGTGTATCATGTGGGTGTGCATCAGATGATCAGTCTTTTCATTAATAAAATCATGTCGAAAATAATTATTTTAATGAGAAAGTTCTTCAAACTATTGTGGGACGCTTCATGGTGTAGCCGTTTGAGAGGAACACAGAATTTTGCTTAGTAAGTCTGTTGTAGTAAATAAAATGCAATTGGAACTAAATAAAAAACTGAAAACATCAATTAATTTTAAATTCAGAATCCAAATAACCGTACAATTTTACTATATAATAATCAATGTAGAGATAACTATGGAAGATTAGTCGAACAATTAAACATACATAAATCAACATATACACTTAAAATGAAATTATTCATATTGTTGGCAATTCAGGACCACCTTGCTTTTGATATAATATATGATTTTCGATATAATAAGCGGTTTTATATTCAAAATTCCATTGTTTAAAACTCATGACATAACATTGAGATGATTTGATTTATGACTCTATGTATTGATAAAAAAAGTATTTATTATTGCTTTGGCCATCATAAGTAATTTCTAATAAAAAATTAATATAAATGGTGATTGTATGGCAGTATAAATTAATTGGGCCATGCTGTCAAAAAAATACACAGTCCAATTTTGACAGTGGTACAGGTGGCCTTGTATCTATAATTTTTTACTAACAAAAAAATTAGACTTTTAAATTTTGTTTAGTATGATGAATAAAAATTTTGCCTATGTAAAAAATTTAGCCCCCTCGGGTAAAAAACCCTCGATCCCCACTGCCCACTGCATTACATTATATATATATATATATATATATCCGGCTTTCACTCTGATCTACGGAACATGAGAGGCGAAATTAGAGAGATGCAATGACAAGTAAATCTCAACACATTACCGTCACATCAATCGCTGACATCATGTCAAATTAGTCGCTAAATACAGCGCTCGTCAGTTTTCCCAACATATAATCTGCTAATAGCCCTGGTTACTTCGGCGTGACCCTTCAAAGAATTAAAAATTGAGCCAAAACATAATCAATACCATGGACATGATGCAGGGGATGAGAAGTACAGAAGTGCATACTCGCAGGACAAGACCGGTATTCTGCTACGACAACAAAAATAATTACTGTTTGTGCCGCCGTCGCCGCTGCAAACAGGAGTGAATACGAGTGGGGAGGGGGGGGGGAGGCGGTTGGCAGAATAGAAACACAAATTAGACTTGACAATCCGAGTTCCTTGTGGCCTAATTTATACATCACGAATATAGATAGGCCCACGACCTCGCAGATGCAGCTGACTTGAGAATTAATGTTAGAAAATCGAATTTGACAGTCTACAACAAAGTGTAGAGCGGCAGGGGAGGAGAGAGGTGCAACAAGGGGCTTATACCCCGAGAAATTGAATCATGGTAGAGGCTATTATTGGCGATACATTTATAGTTTGGCGGCTGGCTGGCGAGAGAGATGAGATCAGGTTGTTCGTGAAGAAAAGGCATTTTCTCCTCAAATACTTTGGCTGAGCGCACTTGTTCTGAACTGCGATGATAACTTGTTCTACATTATAGGAGAGGCTACACTAGCGTTCTACAAGTAACGTTGCAGCTGACCTTTTCATGGGAGCTATTCTCATTTTAGGTTTCTGCGAAGTGATTAATTATTACTAGATTACAAAATAATGATGTAGAGGCAGTATACTAGCATGTATTGTAATATACAAAACGTGTGATTATCACCAAAGGATAATATGCAAATTTTCTCCAAACACAACTTAATGAAGGCACGTTTCAGTCTTGACGTCTATAGAGCATCTGAAAAGTAAATCATTTGAGATACACATCTTACTTAAACCGCCATCCCTAAATTAATTATATAAAATCTAATTTAATGAGATTGCTGCATCTTTGTTTCTTGATAAAGCATAATATGGACATCTCTCTAAACAACAGTTATCTTACATTGCAGTTAGTTTTGTAGTTATTATTTGCGAGAATATTAGTAATGCAGGTTACTTTATACATTAACAAACATAACCAGCGTTTGCTTAACATGACGCTGATTACATTTTGTTACTTAATTATTGCCTATTTTATATAAATACTAAAAATGTATTACTTTCATATTATTAACATAGAGAATACTAATATTTTCTATAATTTATTACTAATAATATCATTTCTATCTACCATAAAACATATTTGTCAATGTTAGCTATAGTATAGTTGGCATTCAAATTGATCATCTTCAAAACTTTCGTGAGGCTTGACCCAGGTAAGCCAACCAGATCTGTAAGCAATCAATGAAAAGCTATAATAGTATATCGCCAGCGAAACTTCAAAACGTATTCGACAATCAAGCGGAGCTGCCGATTCCGTTTTTTATTGGTAACTGATTACTTATTACTGCAGCCAGCATACCAAAACATCTACTTACCGGAGTAAATAGTAAATATACTAAAGTATAAAACAAAATATACAATCATCTTTCGATAGCTTCAAAAATGATTTTATTATTTTAATTTCTTCACAATATGATACATACATGCAGGACATTTTATTTAAGTTAATTGCCAAAATCATTTTTTATCAGATGGATAAATATAGTATACAATGTATAGTAATAACTTTTACATATTCTGTCGATATACAGGGGTATGAATGTTGACGACATCCAAAGAACATCAATTTGTTCAAAATATGTAATAAATTCATACAATAAATGTCTAGTTATCGTTGTGTACCATATTCCATCAACAACTTTCATTTTAAATAATCAAGCGTTTAGTTGTATTTTATAGTTTATAATATCCATTTCGTGTTTAATGTCTAAACTGTAAATTGATTAGTATTCTATATATAATTAATCAACCAATGATGACGGAGCATGGATCGACCAATGAAAACACAACATCTGTATTTCTCCTCGTGATTGGTTTTAGCAGGGCAAGAAAGAAAGCCTCTATGGTGATGGTGTTATTTCAGAGGTCAGTGGGTGTGACATTTGTAAATTTGGAAAAAGTCCAATGGTGTTTGTTCAGTAATGTTTGACATCAGGCTGGGCATGTGTTTGGAGCTGTGGGATGCCCTTAAAGACGTTGCAGATCAGATGATGTGGGTGCGCTTACGATAGCCCGAGGACTTCACCACATCTTCATCAAAGTTTTCATGATTTTAGTTTTAAACATGGAATTTTTCAGATTAAAAAAAAGTTTTTATCAATATTTCTTTCAATATGTTTTATATAGTTTCAATACGTTTATATAAATTGCTGATATTTTTCAAAATCTTCAAAAATATCTGTCTGACTATTGTTTCATGATTTTATCGCTAAAAACAAAACTACGTAGGATAATTGGATTACAATAAAACTTCATTTAATAAAAATTTTCCTCAAATAAAACCTTTTCTCAGGCTTTTTTCTTGAACAATACAGACAAAAGAGTAAAAAATCCAAATTGCAAACTTTTTTCTCTTGTTTTCTTGAAGTAAAATAAAATTAATGAATAATAATTAGTAAAAATATTTCAACTATCTAAATACAGAATACCTATACTCAACATTTCTCTACTTTTCTGTTTCAGAAGGTTTTCCTAAGACACAAAAATAAAAATAATCATTTATGTAGTTTTTGATAAAATCTAAATTATATTTATTAAACCTACACTGTAGATACATTTAATATTAAATTATTTCGGTTTTTATCGGGATTTTCTGATATTATAGGAGAAAGTTTTCTTGAGCTGTTCTGTTTTCCTAGATAAGCCAGAACCACTCACCTCGTCACTCTCGAAGACGTGGCAGATGATCTTCGTGTGTTTGCGGCGACCCGAGGACGACTGCACCAGATCGGGGTCTTCCTCGGAGGAGGTGGGGCCGCTGGGAAGAAAGCGGCGTCGCGCCATCAGCACTAGGATGTCACTAATGTCCGCAATGTAGGAGATGGTGCGCAGGGCGTGGTCCATCATGATTTCCTGCCAGAGGAGATGCACATCGTCAAATTCAAACAACCAAAATTAATGGAATTTTCAATAGATGGATTCTCAAGTAACAACCACGAACTAAAAATATCAACGATTGTTTAAGCGATTTAATAATATATAATGCTTTTTCAAATTAATTTCGTCCGCCATTTTCAATTATAACCATCGGACATTAAAAGAAGACAACAACAAATGAGCATAACATTTTTAATAACAGGCGCTACCTAATTGAAAATACTAATAAGTTTAAATTAAAGTAATTTAAAACTCACCATTGCGCTCTCATCAATGCTCACCTTTCAAGAAATATTAATATGAACAGGATAGTTGTTGATGATAGATTTATGAGCAGATTAACAGATCATCATATCTTACGGATTTATTTCATGAATCTAGGTTAGATATTGTGATCAAAACAAGATTGGATTATAGAACAAGACTTTTAACCATAATCCACTGATATTAGTAATTTGTGTCATCAATAATTCATAATGAATATGAACACCAACTCAATTTAATTATTCGGAGTTTTAGTAACAAAACATCGACACAACTTAAAAATACATTATACACAATTATTTTGAAGAACAATAAGTGTTAATGATTTTAGATTTTCAGCGCATAATTTAAATTAGAAAAATATTGTATAACAAAATGCATATTTAATCAATATATTATGACCAATAGTATTTTGTTTAGCAATCCCTAGGTTCAATTTCAGATTAATGTTCAATAAAAACATATCTTTAAATAACAATCCGATTCTGAAAGACATAATACAACTGAAATCGCTTGCTTAATTAAACCACAGCTCAAATATATTCTAACGGGAGTACACGTCTGAAAAAACACAGCTCATCTCTATCTTATAGTATGATGAATAACACAGCTCGGGACTATAAACCACAGCGAAATATCCCAAGAGAGAAAAAAAAATCCAACAGCGCAAGAAAAAATGTACTGCAAAATAAGCTTACCTGAGATGGAATTTAGATAACCAATAAAGAATAGCGTGGGAATAGCTAACATAAATCAAAGATCAGTTCGGTCGGAAATTATTTGGAACGTTGTTGGCGTTCCGGTAGCAAATCTTTAATTTCGTCTTTATAATCAGTTTTCTTAAGCCAATTTTCTCTTTTATCTTCACAAGACGATGGCTCAGATTAATATTTCATCACGAAGATTGATCCCCCTTCCCGCTTGATTTACTCGACTTTATTAATTTGTTGATTTTTTTCATTTTTGTAATCCGACAGCATTTTATTATCTACATAATTAATACGTTTATTAAATAAAGCTCCCTTTATCAAATCTCCATCAGGAATAAGATTATTTTTTGACAAAGTAGGATTCTTAATATTCCGTACAGTTATAAAAGAAATTCTGAATTGATTAAAGTTTTCTAGGGAAATTATTTAGATAAAGTACATCATTTACTTCTTGACACGTAGCTTATTATTTATCAGGTATTACGGTTTCATTTTAAACAAAAGAGCCAATTATTATAATGTATTGATTTTAATTTCCCACTAGGTAACCGTGGAACCTTGCAATAATGGCAATTATATAAAAGAAAGGCGATCTCGGAGTTCAGGATCCCAAACTAATAGCGAGAAAATGTTTCAGCAATCTAAAATAAAATAGACTTAAAAATCCATACCAAACATAGAGAAAATATAAAATGTTGTTACGATTTCAACAAACGGATTCCATTTGTTGCAAGTAGGTCAAGGTTAATCGTCCGCAGCACACAAAAATTACAGCAGTTTTAAACCCACTAATTGCAAAGGACAGCGGGTTATAAATAGTTAAATCTGTATGTAAAGGAGAGAAAACCTTGACCTACTTAAAAATTAAAACAATTTATCGAAAACATTATACATCTCGTTTAAATAGTTAAATCTGCAAGGAAAGGAGGGCAAACTTAGACCTACTTAAAAATTTATTCTATTCTTCAAAAACGTTATAATTTAATAATTTCCTATTCGTGATACTATAATAAAACCGGAATAAAATTAAATATCTTTCCAATTTCGATGTGCAAAGGGAGCGTAAAACAGACATAACAAAGTATCCCGAAAATTATATACCGCTTGAAACACTATGGACATATTTCAGTTTGTGACATCAAAAACTTTGTGAGATCGTTGAAATAGAGACAACCCGACAAAAAGACTTTTCCTTACTTGAAGATTCGTATTGAGAACCATGATTTTCTCGGTTGAGACGAACAGGTCAACCGCAACACTGGGCTGATTCTCACCTTCAGGCGCCTGTTAATTAAATCGTTGATAACACAGACTAATTATTCATAAAAAAAAAATTGAATGTTGGCAGAATATTGTGATGAAATAGCATACGATAAAAGTATATACTCATTAAATATAATAATAATGAAATATCCTATCTGCAACATAATATATATAATTGAAATAATTAATTATAAAGCATCAAATTAGAGAAAATATATAAATATTAAAATAATATCCATTATTTAAATACACATTTTATTTCAAAGTACAATTCTGAAAATAAAACTATAGAAATGACGGAACATAGAAAGAACTAAAATTGGTTTTCACAAATTTTAAATTAACATGTTGAATAATATTAACAACAAATTAACACGTCAAATATACACTATTTAAGGAAACGAATGGTTACATCTATGAATTGACTATAACAAAATATTCTGTGTTGATATTTAATGGAGAAATACCACTTTCAAATATTTATATAAAATTCTTTATAAAAATATTCTAAATTTTTATAAATTTTTTTTAATACAAATTTCAAGTTGCATTTCTCCTTGTGGAACAATAATAATATTATTTCAGCTATAATTTGGCTTCAAAATAATACTTTTTTATTAAAAGGTCATATATCACGTCTATATAATAAAAAAATTAAAGTAACGAATAACCCAATGAAAGATAAATTACATAATATAAATTTTACGATTTATTGTATAAATAACTTCATACTGCTCACAGTAGTATATAACAACTATACAACAATATTTGACAGTGAAGCACAAAGTTAGATCACAAAAACAAAAAAAGTTGGCGGGAGTGCGCAGAAGTAATGCAAACAATTTAACATCTCAACTGAGCAATAATTGATGACATAAAATACTTTAGTGCACGAGTATATATTGATACATACTCTCAAGGTGAGGCCGGGGAGATGGAAAAGGCATTAAGGAAGGACACAGGAGGAATACCCAACTATATACATATGTACCTGATAATGTTCCCCAAAATGCATTTTGCAGAGTACCTGTTGAAAACGCATACACAGTAAGGCTACAAAAACATGTAACATACTCAGATCTAAGGGTTATGGACACCACTGGTATAACGAACACGATATCTGTAGACAATTGAGACCAAAATATTTCCGTGAGAACAAATTAACAGATACTATATGATGAAGTGACATATTTGGAAATGAACAGACTGAACAAAATATATTAAGAGATTGTTTGCAATTAATTAGTTTCAAATATTCATTGCTCAATAATTTGAACACGATAATACTTCGTATTAGAGTCGTGGAGGCTTACCATATATTATATAATGATATGAAACAAATTCATCTTCATAAGAGTTTGGTCCAAACACGACAAATGTTGTACAATTTAATATAAAATAAAAACTAGGTTGATCAATTTAATTTCTTTAAACGAAGGAGCCCACAGACCAACAAAAGTTGTACGCATAATTAAATAATTTTTACTAATTTTGAAATTTGAAAAAATCTATTTTAAATTAGACATTAATACTAATTGAAGTTTAGAATTTTAATGACAAAACTTACAATTTTTGCGTTTTAAAAAATATATTATATCAGAATTAAAATAATACGTACTGTAATTGAATATTCTGAAGTATAATTAGAATAAGTTAAATAACAAATTTTTTATAATTATTATTGAAAATTATATTTATACTGTATACTGTTTTATTCAACGATAAAAAAGCGTTATAAATACAGATCAAACAAAAAACTAAATTTTATGAGCAATCTCGTCTATTAGTTATACAAACAACTTAGTCAAATTTTTAAACAGCGCTGGATTCGGGACATAATCAATCCGCGATGTCCAATATTACCCAAGTTTATTATTTAATGATGCTCATGTTTACAAAAAGTAATCTTTTTATTACAAATAAGAGACGAAACGATGCAATAACGTGGTTCAACTATTATAAATTTTATTTCATAATATGTAACTAAAACCATATTCATATGTATAAAATAGTATTTTAGTTAACATACGAAGTATATCAAATTAACATCATTAACTATAAGTAATGTATACAATGTGTAAAATATATTAGTCGAAATATCATTTTATTAGTAGCGGTTGGTAATACAACAGCTGCACAGCACAGCATGCAAATGTAACGTCGTGTCACAGAGATTATATAGATGTTTATCTCTGACAAATGACAAACTAGACGAAAATATATAATGCTACACAGACAAAAAAACATGCAACTTATAGGCAATATATTATTGAGAACAATAGAATTGGATCATAAAATCATAAAATAATGGGTTCAATAATGATAACAATATTTGTCAGCATTTGCGATAAAACATATAATAATAATAATAATAATAATAAATTTATATATTTATAGAGCGCATTAAATCCAAAGATGTCAAATGCGCTAAGA
>JAUZND010092431.1:0-14554 GCA_034780555.1 Coelogynopora nodosa | reverse complement strand
TTTGGCTTGTGCAGTAAATCGATCGTTTGGCTTGTGCAGTAAATATACTTGGCTTTTGCACTAAATATACCTGACCAAAAATAATGAACTAAATATCACTAAAACTAAACAACGATTAAATTATATATATATATACGTGCATAATATCGTGCATATCGTGCATAATATAAGCTACAGTCAATCTATAATTTTATCTATTTTATCGTATATTCTTTCGGAAATGCGGCATGAAATATGACGGCATAAACTTCTCCGTCTTGATTTAAGACATGGATATTCTGCGTTGTGATCAGCTACAACATATTGCAATCCCAAAATTAATAAGAAGATTTGTTAATTTTCCCTATACCTATAAGATGCATCTTTACATAAGTACTTATGTACATTTTAATTGAAAAAAACAAAGAAAATACGAATAAAAACGAAGCATTTTAAAAACCATAAAAGAACAGTTTTGGCACTTAGAAAAATATAGAGAGTTAACTTATAGATATCTGCATTGTAAAATTATTCGAATATTAACATATTTGACAATAACAAAACCAACACACATTTTTAAAATGTTGACAGTTAATAAACATCATTTACTAAGAAAAAGACGTTTAGTTATTTTGTCACCCGTAATACTAAATTTAACTAATCTTAAAAAACTGACAGTTAGTAAACATTTAGTAAGAAAAATGTCAGTTTAGCGGAACCTAAGTGAAATTCTTGTTTTGGACATTTTTAAGCGTCAAAGTCTTAATTATTGTACTTATTAATGAACATGCTTTTCTTACATTTATAAATTATTTATTTTTTAAAGTTTCTATTTGTCCATTTAATACCTTGGATAATGCCATTATTTTAATATAATAGGCACAAAAAAACTTTTGACACATCTAACTTATATATGTTAAACATAATTGTTATGGTTTTTATTTATTATAGGATTATTGTTTAAGGTAAGGTTCAGTTCTAATGGTTATGGTTTATAGTTATGGTTGATGAATATTGTCTATGTTTGTGGTTTATAGTCTGTGATCTATGGATATTGTTCATTGTTTTAGTTAGTATACATTTATACAATTGATCAGTTTATACTGCCACTAAAACATCCATGTATTGCATCTGTCATAATTTCTTTTATCTGATAAAGAAATTGGATCATGTGAATTCTTCAATTAATATCTCGGCGCTGCGCTGACAATACTAGGTTAATGTTAAGTAACAAACAAAAGAAAACTAAGTTAAGCATGCAAAAGAAAAACCACAATAAAATGTTAACTATATTACAATTAATACAAAAGATCCGAGCTTTTACCTTTCATCAAGAAGGCATAATCATGGCGTATTATATCATTATATATTATATAATAATTGATATTTTGTATTAATTGTAATAAACTTTAAATTTTATTGTGGTTTTTTTCTTTTGCATTCCTCACAAGTGAAAATTACTGGTCTTTATTTATCAAGTTAAGCATGTTTGTAGTGTTTTTTTCAAGCATGTCTCTCTTCAGGAACAAGAGACACATCAAACACATAACGACACTGCATATTATAAAGACAAGTAGGCTAAGTAAATGACTAATTTGTATACTCAAAAGCAGTTCATTTAGATTGTTGTTTACATGATTTGTGGAGTCCTGCAGATTATACAGAATCCGGATTGGTCGAAAAAAAACATCAACAGTTCAAATTAGCCAATCAAATCCTGCTGTCATACTAACTTACTGTGGTGAATGAACAGATTTCAATAAAAGTCTATGGGTGAATGCCACTTTCATCTAAATCGATAATATGTTTCGATTGCGAAGACAAAGTACACAAGCCCTAAGTATAAATATGTTTTTATAATAATAAATTATAAATATAAATATAAATTATAAATAAATTATAATAAAAAAATAATGAAAAAATATTTTCTAAATGTTATTGCTTTTTAAAAGTTGACCTTAGAATATAATAAAATAAAATAACTAATAAAATAAAAAATTATTTATTTATTATTTAATTATATTAGCCTATATTGATTAGTTTATCATTATATAGTAGATTTAGATTGGTCAGACAAAATGTAGCTGAGTTACCCATAGAAATATCATAGTTAGCCTATTATACTCTATAGTATAGATCAACCTCACTAATAGTTCCTCCGCTTCTATCTCGCAATATAACAGTATCTGGCGTTCCTAAATTATACGCCACATTTCAGAGAAAACGGTTAATACTATTCTTCTTGCAAATACTCGCAGACCAAGGCCACATTCAGCTCTAATCGTGCAAAAAATATTGTATTTTCCTTAAATATGTTATACCTACAATGTGAAAAACAAATGATAGCTTTATTCTTTCAATTTCAATAATACTGGCACAGTAGTTTTATATATACCAATATATATATATATATATATATGCGGTTGAGTTAGAGCTCAGTGTATAATAAGCGACAGCAAACAATATCATTGGATTAGTGTTCAATTAAGTTCCTGAAAAAGAACGTATAAAAAATGTACAACTATCCATAAAAAAGGATGCACGATTGCAACCATGGCATCCCCATGTTCTCTTTTGTACGTATTTTGGAAATTCCTTTTCCACTTTACTGTCGTACGCGCTACTGCTTTTTATAATATCTTCAATTGACTGATTTTATATAATAAATAGTTAATACTTATATTGTAACATATAGAAATTTTATAAATTAAATCGTGTGACTATAACCACAATTTAAGAAATTTGAAAATCCATTAAGAATTCCAAATGATCAGTTGAAACGACATATATAAATAATAAACAACAATATAAATACCGTCACATTAACATTGGATATTATTTAAAATGGAAATTTCACAACAAATATACATGGCTGCATTGGTAAACCATAGATGAGGTTCTCACGTTATAAGAAATAAAAAAGGACACAGATTATATATTTTCTGAACAATAAGATCACTTAATGATGAATAAATTGTCTCAGTTAGCTTTCAAGTATATAAGTAAATTATTAATATTATGTTCATATGAACAGAACATTTATCTTGGAATTACATTTTTATAAATTATGGTGACTAAATAGGAGATTTACAAAAAGTAAATTCACATACAAATTTGTTTAAAAAGATTAAATCAGTTTAAAATTCGAGACATTCACAGATCGACGACTGTACAACATGTTGTGAAATGTCATTTAATCCAACTTTTAAAATCGCTAAAAAATGCTCAATGCCACCATAATTTGTCGGCTGGCCAGGTCTAAAAAGATTTGCATGGACAACTTCTTCCGATCCCGCCCAAAGCCATCCCCCACTTGGTTCAATTGACCCCTTAACTTGATATCCACCAACGAAAGTTTCCGCATAACCATTACTGGTCAAAACCCTTATTTCGTCAATACTCGAAACCTGCGCCAGTTTTGTTCCATCAGACAAGCAACGAGTTTTCGCTTTCTCCCAGTTGAATCCATACGTAGAACGATCATAGACTTTGTATCGTGACCAAGGTTGATCTGGAGTCGTGATGGTATAGTCTGCTGGACATCCATGGATCTCCGCTGTTCGCAAATAGGCTTTGATACCAGTAGAGCATTGGGGAAGTTGTTCTTTGAAGTTCACCAATTCTCCTGTGTATATAGTGCAGCTTCCCTGAGAAAATGTGAAAGCACTGCACTGTTGATCAATGTTACAGTCAAAAGCGCACGAGATCTTATCAGAATAAACTAGTCGTCGAGCTACACTCAGAAGAGAGAGGCTACAAGCTCGGATGGTTTTGAGATCAAATGTTGATGATAATATAGTTGATGATCCGGCGGTGGTCAAACTTCCAATAATTGTGAAAACTTCTAGTAAAGCGAGCACGTTTACCATAATAATTTGCTCTTGTTTTTTATCATTAAATATTGCAGTCTTCTTTTCATAAAAGTTTGCCGATGTGTCGTCTTTTTAACATTAAGTAAAATTACTTAATTGGCTGATCTTTGAAACTTTATTCAGCAAATCGCAATCATTACTAAAATAAATATTTATCCATAAGCATGACACTAAAAACGTTTTTACAAATATTTTTAATGTTTTTAAAAAAATTTTACGTATAGCTAGCAATCCTGTTTTCATTAAATAATATTTTAAGCTAAAACAATTTTAAGCTAATGGAATAAAACAAGCGATGATCTAGAAAATTTATATAATAGACCATCAATTTTTAGCTCAGTATGACAAATGTCACACACAAATTTATTAACATTTCACAAAAGGTCATAGTTTAAGGGTTGCTTCTTTGATTTTCATAGGGGGGGCGGTCGCCCCGCCTCCCCTCTGGAGCCGTTCCAGAAATAAGATTTTTTTTCTAAACTAAAACTATTTAAAGTTAATGAGTAATGTGTATAATTATATGCTATTATATTCTTATGAATAATGGACGTGTCTACGTAAAATATGGACGTCTTAAGTAGTGGACCCAATAAGTAAAACTCTTGTCGGACAAACACAATTATGTCGGATGATTCTATTTTCTATCGGAATTATGTAGCTATCAAATAAAAATTGTGAATTAATAAATAGCGCCATTTTGCCCCCAATCAAAAAATCGCAGCGGCGTATATTTGGTAAGTTAAATTAATATTTCAGTTACACAGGTGTAGAAGGAATAAAAAGTGGCATGATGAGCGAGTAAATTTGGGGTATCTGTTAGAACAAAATATCAGCACCTTCCAAAAACTTTGTGTTAAAAGGATACTATATCATTTATTTGCATTATATAGTAATACAATTGGAGATTGTAACTAAATTTTTAAACTAAAAGATTTTGTATTAAAAAAATAATGCTGCAATCAATATGCCAGTAATAATATTTTATTTAATGTTATTTTTCATGTGACAATAAACAGAAATATATGCAATTATAGAAGAGAGGATTGTATTTATGATTACAAAATATAGATATTAGAAATTATCTCGATTTCTGTCTATATATTATACATGGCTGTTACATATTGTATGATATTATCATGAATTATGATTACCGTGAGTCATTAACGTGAGTCATTCATGTTAATTACTCATGTCTATTAATTTAATTATACACGCTTGGCTAAAGGGAATCGCGGTCTGTTACTATAAACTCGGAGAGTTGTGATCAGTTTATTATCAATTTGGAACACTTCTTGCGTACCCAACGAGATCCAATATTTTACGGGAAATAACTAAATTGATGCAAGAATGATATAAAACAATTTGCGGCCCCATGTTGCTGCTAACGCTGTATACCAAAGGGTATAAGCACGACTTCCCAGGATTAGATTATTCCAGTCAATCGAGACTAACTGCATTTTTACATTTCCATCGTTCACATTGAATATTAATATTTTACTGTATGTGTGTACCATCTAAAAATGTTAAATACGTTTGAAACATTTATTAGCAACATTAGATATGTATGTATTACATACACTATGTAGAGCTTTTTGTATTTTGTCTGGTCAATTTTTTGATAATTATCTTGTGAAATATATCTCAGTGTGTATTATGCATGTAATAAAAAAATAGTTACATAATTGTAGCAGTTATAAACGTGAATTATTTGTATTAGGTACTTTACATAGGTACTTATCATAGTATATGTACGGTATAGAATATATACTTATGTTTTAAGATGAATATTGAAATCTAAACGGGTAAAAAAGTCTAACCGACATAATATCTTCTAAGACCAGTTATTAATAATCAATATTACCGCATGAGTCAACTATTTTTTAAATAGCCTATATTTGAAGATTTATCCTAACAAATCATATGTGAATATAGCATTTGAGTATAATAGACGGTTTATTTTAATATGTGCAATCCAAACATCCAAACGAATATTTGACTGATCTTGTGTGAACACCAATATTTTATATTCAATAATTTGCTAACAAAAGCCTGTTTAATATTGCTTTTCGCATAAAGATAATTTAAAAAATACTTCCAATTTATAATATTATGTTTATAAACATAGTATAGACGGTTACAATGTAACTATATAAAAACTTGGATTGTATTTGGCAAATATAGATTATAAATCACTGTTGTTAAAAATTTATGCCGGAAGGTTTTAACACAGTAAATGAATGAAAATAGTTGAATTATATTTTGATTCATTTCTAAATTTATTTTTGAATAGCCTACTGTAATTTAACATTTTTAGTTCCTAAATATTCGTTAGCAACGAAAATTATTTAGATGTTTTCTATATTTACTATAATATGATAATCATTATTTAATTTTGTAATAGTGAAATTTAGAAGTTTAACAAAAGTTTATACAGTCACCTAAATTATGTTCGTGTCTCGTAAAACCAATTTATAAAATAATTGAAAGGTTTTCTTCGACAGTTTTCATTTAATTACAATACAAAGCTATATTATTGTTATGACGTTTGTAATATTATGTTGTAACAATAATAATGTATTACTTCGTTTATACCTTTAAAAGTCTATCAGACCATTGTCATAAACAAACAATAATATACTATACCAGGAGTCAACTAATCTTTTTTAAACTATTTTTGAAGATTCATCAATATATCAATCGACTTAAAGTTTATTTTACAACTTATTATTTTACGTCTTTTTTGAAGTAAACTTACATCATATTACATCAGAACATCAGATATTATGTATATTTTCGATATTACAAATTTCAATTTAATTTTTAAACCTTATTCTGTATACATTTCTATGTTTTTAAAAATGTAAAAATTCAATATATTCAAATAATTAAATATTAAACAAATTTGTTTCACACTATTATTAATATAGTTACAGTATGTAATCATTTCATAAAAGAATTTAGAAAATGTAATGTGAAACTATTAAATTAGAACATAAATATATAATACACATTTAATAATATAAATGGCGAAAATAAAAAAAGTATTTCATAGCTTACTTATGAGACCAAGTTAAAAATAATATTATAACAAGATTCTCGAAAAACTGTACCGTACGCAAACTAATATGTACGCATCTATAAATTACATCTATCAAACAATACATATATCAAACAGACCCGACACCTCAGTATATGAAAAAATAATTCCATTAATCCAATCACTAAAATTTGACTAAAACACCTGCAAAAATATGTAAAGCTATAATTTATATGTTTAAAATTCGAGACACTCGCATATAGCCGGTAGAGTAGCATTTTCTGAAAGGTCATTAAGACCATTTGCTGAAATCGCTAAACGATGTTCCTTGCCAAGATAATTTGTCGGCTGGTCACTTTTAAAAAGATTTGCATGGACATCTTCTTCCGATCTCGCCCAAAGCCACCCCCCACTTGGTTCAATTGACCCCGTAACTTGATATCCACCAACGAAAGTTTCCGCATAACCATTGCTGGTCAAAACCCTTATTTCGTCAATACTCGAAACCTGCGCCAGTTTTGTTCCATCAGACAAGCAACGAGTTTTCGCTTTCTCCCAGTTGAATCCATACGTAGAACGATCATAGACTTTGTATCGTGACCAAGGTTGATCTGGAGTCGTGATGGTATAGTCTGCTGGACATCCATGGATCTCCGCTGTTCGCAAATAGGCTTTGATACCAGTAGAGCATTGGGGAAGTTGTTCTTTGAAGTTCACCAATTCTCCTGTGTATATAGTGCAGCTTCCCTGAGAAAATGTGAAAGCACTGCACTGTTGATCAATGTTACAGTCAAAAGCGCACGAGATCTTATCAGAATAAACTAGTCGTCGAGCTACACTCAGAAGAGAGAGGCTACAAGCTCGGATGGTTTTGAGATCAAATGTTGATGATAATATAGTTGATGATCCGGCGATTGTCAAACTTACAAAAATAGTGTACTTCACTAATAAAGTCAGCATGATTTGTTGTTGTTTTTCTAAAATACATAGCTCTAAAGCGTTTATCAGCGGCATTTTTATAAAATAATTTCAAAGTAGAAAGTTCTTGGAATAATACCAATTATTTATTGGTTGTCCTACTCTGTATGTCGTAGCAAATCGAATAACCGACTTATTTTGAGTATGGATGGTTGACATAAATTTTAAAATAATAACAATATAAATTTATTATCTTTGTTTACGGCTTCCGAATAAAAAAAATCGTTATAAGGTTGTTTATTGCTACATAAACTCAATTTAATTTTAACATTTAAACAATTTTTAATAACAGTTAGGATCAATGATAGTAATCTATTTATAGATTATTATTACATATATTCATTTTTGTATTTATTAATATTTCATATTTATTAATATATCGTTCAATTAAGCACTTCAAACATTTTATTGCAATCAAATTTTATTCACTTACTATATTTACGATAATTAAATTATTTTTGCACATTTTAATATTTGCATTAATTGCATTATCGATCTGTGACATCAATTATCATATTTATAAACATTTCATTTATAAAAATGTATTTTTTGTTCTAATCCATAAAGTATATAATAAACTAATTTGAAATTAGTCACTATATAAGTAACGTCACCATGTAATAAAGATTAAAGTTGCTCAAAATATTTTAAAATTATATTTGACTAAAGTTATGTTTTTATGACACCTAACTCACATAATATGATAATTATATCTCAGAAACATAATATTAAAACTGGTTACCTATTTAAATGTACTCATGTAATTTAAAATGGATGTACAATCATTAATGGTATAATAAATATTGCCAAACAAATTTTATTATTACAATAGTTATAACAATACCTTTTGTGGCAAATGTATTGTTATAAATATGATTTTATATGAATATTGCCGATTTGTGAAGTAAGAAAAGTTAAAATGCAAATAGTATCTACCATAAATCTTTAAAATATTATAAACCTATATTATTCGACTATAAGTTTTTATCAAGCAAGAGAAAACTAAACTGAGAACAGATAAAATAAGTACAACCAAAGTGGGAGAAATTATGTTTGTCTTCTGCTCTTTAAATCTGTTCCTAATTTGCATTTTGAAAAACGCTTATAAACAAAATGTAAAAGTTTAAAATGTTTAACAAAGGGTAAATCATTTTTTTCTAATTTAGCATATTTTTGCAGAGAACTTTAATTAATGTATTGTATTTTAATACATGTATTACTCGTCATATTACTCATAAAGAAAAAAGCAACATACATATTTTATGATGCATATTATTTAACATTATTTTAACAATATCAAACAGTTATACAGAAACAGTTTACTAAAATAAATAACTTCAACAAACAAGATGTATTTACCATATTAATTGAATAACTAATGGATTGAAAATGAACAAATAATTAAATAAACTTTTAATTGCTACTCTTTACTTTTACTTACAAAAAAGTGTATTCATGATTTAAACGATTTCAATAAAATATATTAAAAACATAGTGAAGAAGTGTGAAGATATGATTAACATGTATTTGGTGTAGTTCAAATATTCTTCATAGTTGAAAATTATTAGACAAACTTATAAGATGTGAATAATTGGCTGCTGGAATTTATAAGAATATGGTAAATGATCACGTTCTATTCCATTCCTCAGCACCACAACAAAACAAATAAAAAATACCAACAAATATCAAAGCGAGTGTCGAATAAGAAACAAAATTTGAAAATAATGTCAGGATGGTTCAAAGGAAAAACCAACATTATTTACAAAACTCTAGAAAGGCCAAACAAAAGGAATGAGTTATCATCAAACCTCAAATATTAATTTGTTCTAGTGTTTACAATCCAAACATAACAGGCCTGGAGGGATAAGATGGCAAGTTAAACCGGTGGATTTAAAAGACAGCCTGTACTGTCAAATCCAAAAGAAATAATTGGGGACAGGCCGGATCATAAAGAAGAACACAAGTATTTAAAAAGAGGAAAAGAGGTAACTAAAAATGTTGCGGGACTTTGGACCCTCAGCGGCAGTTTACAAAAAATACGAATTTGTATATAAGTTTTTATCGATTTACTTCATGTACACGAAAATATGTATACAATAAATATAGACCATTGTATGAATAAAGTGAACACTTGTTTTTGTTTATGAGTTTAAAGGAACAAAAATGGAAGTTTTTAGCATTAACAAAATACTTTTTCTTCTGAGCAAACGCTGAGCTACATTGAGCAAACACTGCATGGCATTCCATCACTGTATTTAAAGTTAAATATTAAATATTGATACATATACTAATTATATGTAGACTAATTATTCAATGCTATAGTTATAACTTTAACACACTGATATCAGATATCCCATGATTTTATTATTTTCATTTCATTATTTCAAATATAAAAAGTAGTTGTAAATGAAAAAATTGAAGCTCACTGTTGTATCTGTTCACAGACGACTAAATAATCGTTTTAAAAAACTAACTATATTATTATTAATTACTCCATAATTACAAAATGATTATACTAATTATATATAATTTGAATATAAAAGCAAAATATCATAAGCAATTTATCGTAAATGTCATCTGCGCAAAGTTATAAGATTGTACCCCTCTGTAAGAAAATGTATGTATTTTCCCAGAAATTCAAGAAGTTGGTTCCATTTCTCTAAATGCAATCTTGGACAACAAGTCTTAAGTAAAAGGTTATGTAAGTTCTTGTTTATCACTTGCTCTTGCTCAGGAGTGAAAGCTCCAGACTTTGCTCTTGATTTGATTTTAATAAATTTTCCGGAGTATATTAATATATAAATGTATATAAACATCTTTTATAGACTTATAATAACAACGTTGTACATTTTCTAAACATTTTATAATTGCGGTCTTGAAAGTTTAATTATTTAAGTTTAAAATTGAACGCTATAATTACAGTTATATAGTATTAAGTACATACATAACAGTTGCTGTGCGCATTACTGTACTAAGGTAGGTTTATCTTAGGTGAACTCAAGAGCACCGATATGAACAAGACTATAAGTGATGTGTACAATAATTACACTACTGAGTACTATAATTAGCAGGCTAAATTGAAGAACATTAAAACAAATATTGACAACATAATACTTTAGTGCAGTGTCATAAATTCTAAGTTACAACGGTGAAAATATTAAATTTGTCCAATTTGATGTATATGAAATATATTATCTTTCCGGAATATATATAATATGGAACAGCCGAGTCGTTGGTGATAAATCGCTTATTGATCGAGGTCGATATCGATTTATCATATGGAGTTACCATGGCTGTCCACTGGCTTCTATGCAGTAGTTTCGCGTATATTTCTAGTTACATTGATTCTTAAAAATTTATTATAAAATATATAATATTTTATTATTGGACATTATATTGGACAACTGTATTTAAATATATTAATTTAGGACACTTTAATCATAATAACAAAAATACATATAATGGGTGTTTTTCTAAAACCGGGAATTTGTCCCTAAACTGTACTGAATGCAACATATCTCTTGAAACAGCATATCAAAAGCGGTATACTCCATTTCTATGACACTCTAATTGTAGGTATTTAATCATAGTCTGAAAATTGATACTTGGAAAAACAAATTTTTAAATGCACTCTAACTCTTAAAGGTATGAAAAGGTGATTTACTCGTATTCAATATTTTATCAACGTTTATAAATATACAGCTTTTTGAAATTGCTGTCATTTTACTTGTGTTTGTATATCAGAATACAGCTTTCTTTGTTGAGCGGACAACAACTCAAGCTATACGGTAAGTAAAATTATACATATTTGTAATGTTTATTGTAGATTTGTAGCATTTATAGATTTATTTATAGATTTATAGATTTATAGAGCTATAACGGTGTCATATAATGTAATATGAATAAATGTAGTTTTGGTCTTAAATGTCATTTTGCCATTTTGTAAGCACCCTATAAATCATATGTTGCATACAGCACATTAGGGACATTTAAGTTAATACAATGTTATTTTCACTTTTTAGAAACTTGTACGAAACCGACGAACGGACGTCCATTCTAGTGATATTCCGCAGCCTGTGACACGAGAAGCCAATTGGATATCTTTCGAAAATAATCCACCTGTTCATCGAACAACGACATTTAGACAAAAAATGAAAGTGGAGGATCGTGAAAGATACGCGTTGTTCAAAAAGTCAAATGCAATTTTAGTGCAGATAATTCGTTCCAAAGCTAAACCAGAAACAAATTAAATTAAACAAAGAAGATGCGGAATGAGACTAGGAATCGTATTAACCCTTCGTACGTGGACATACTTTTTAGGGTTTGCTATGTGGAGGGGGATATTTTACACCCCCTAGAAAACCAAACTTCCTATCATCCGATTAAGCTGAAATTTGGTATACATATACCTCCTAAAGACTTGTCAAGCGATTTTAATTTTCAAAAAAAAGTAATCGATTGGTATCATTTTTATGACCTGATTACGTCATAAACTCCAGTTAGAAAAACTATAGGAAAATAACCATGTATGCTATATATTGACCAATAAATTATATTACTTTTGTTCAATGCATAAACCTTTTGACTTGATTGTTTTGAATCTGATTCCAGATCACAAGATCTATATTTGTTGATATATTTTTATAACTATACTACTTATACAAATAAGCTATAAGTTATATAAATATTATTTGAGTATTATTTAAAATTGCTAGTTATTTTAATAAATAATTTTATTATTTAAGTTAAATGGATATCATTTACGATAAACTTATTTTTCCTATTAATGTTGAAAGTTTCAGCTCCTAATATCATCGGTAAGTATGAAAAGTCAGGTGTGTGGGGGGGGGGGGGGGGGTATATAATGGATCAATAATAACACCATTTTTTCTGATATGTAAAAATATTCGAAATTATATTTTGAGTTAGGTAAAGGTATTTTAGCCACTGAGTAAAAAATTCAGGGTCATACGTTTTATAGTACCATCAAAAACTTAATTTCTTTGAAAATGAAAATTGGCATACTCCCCTCCAAGTACGAAGGGTTTTTAGCAATGTTCAATTTAATTTAAAAGTGACTAAATTTAAAAACATAATGAACATCACACGATGAAATTTTTGCGGCAATTATTAATGTATTACTTGGTTTATATGTTGTTAAGATTTAAGTATAATCAAATAATGTGTGCTCTTATAATGTTTCAAATAAATGTGAGAAGAATCGAAAAGGTAAAAATCGAAAGTAATGTTGGTGACCGCTAAAACCGTATTTTGAATATGTTAAATGTAACATATTAAGGTGGTCATTGATATTTAAATATGTTAAAGGTATTATTCAAATTAGGTAATGGATATTATTAATTTAGAATTTCAAAGGATTAATTCAAATAATTTCAAATAACTTTTATTGAAATTAATATATAGAAGCATATAGAAAGAATATGTTTTTCAGGCCACTTTCTAAATATATAAAAATGCATAATTTCTTAAAATTAAGAGTTTCCGAATATAACCCGATATCAGAAAAACGCTTTTATTTTAAAAATATTGTTAACTACCCATAATAATAAATAAACTGTTAGATAAAAGCAACAGTAATCGAAATAAATTCACACATAAAATAGAAATAAAAGAAAACCAATATTATGAAAAGTCTCTCAATTAATAAATCTATCCTAGTAATGTATAATATTATCAATATTATATATCGTATTTGTCGTATATCGTATATATATATCGTACACGAAAGAGACATAAAACTTTCAACGTTTTTGAATCAAGAATAAACACAAAAAATACACTTAACTTAAACTAACGTTAATAATAATGCAACCTAAAACCAAACGTTTCACCTTACAAATGTGATATTTGGATTAAGAGTCTACTGGCAGAATTATTACCTGACCTTCATATAAGTCGACGTAGATTTATTCACACCAATAAGATGTCATAAATTGATACACAAAACTATGCAAACAGCCTAAATTATTATATTCAGTATAAAAATCAATGCAAAACACAAACCTTCAGAAGTAAATCGTTTCGTGACCTCATCTTCAACCAAAGCCTGGAACAAGAAGGAACACAGTATCAGATTATGTTTTTTTTAAGTTAATTTGCAATAATTTACAGCAGTGTGTTTCGTTAAAATAATTGACTTCATCCAAACAAAAATGATTAGAATATATTGTAATAACGAACAGGTTGACTATTATTAATCAGTGAAATATAATCAATATAATCAATATAACACAATCTCTCAAATGGAAAGTTATCTAATACGCTGAGACAAAAAGATAGGAATGGATCACATTTACAATTAATACCAACATGTTTAGAACCATCAGTCCAACGTTAAATGTCAATAGGCATCAAGCATTACGTTGCTCCTATGCAAACATATGTCACACTATATTCGTCACACGGATTATAATAAAACATACGATTAAACAATTATAAAATTAGATACATAATTAATTCTGGTTTGAAAAGGACTTCATTTCATATTTCTAATAATATTTGTAAATATAGCAATATCATTAAAACCAGAACACACCTGTGTCTATTGTTAAGCCTTCGTACGTGGAGGGGGGGGGGTGGGTATGCCCATTTTTTTTCAAAGAAATTAAGTTTTTGATTGAACCATAACACGTATGACCCTGATTTTTTACTCAGTGGCTAAAATACT
>JAUZND010092430.1:2246-14554 GCA_034780555.1 Coelogynopora nodosa | reverse complement strand
GCTTCTTGGGAGCCATCATCACCTGTTCTGGATTGCGTGGTTGCTTGGGTGCCTGTGGCTGGAGACTTCTCTCTCTCTTCTCTCTCTCTCTCTCTCTCACTCTCTCACTCTCTCCTCTCTCTCTCACTGCACTCTATCTCTCTATCTCTCTTGTGTTTATAGATGGCACAACAGCGAACAATTCAACAGTACGCGACTAACATCCCCAAAGCCCTGAAACAGCTGGAAGAAATCTTCACCAACTACGGATCCTCTGCGGAAGCGGTCAAGGTTTGCCACACCACCAGTCTTGTCTTGTTCCTCCCCAGTTTTTGTTCAAAATGTCACATCAAAGAGAGTGTTTTTATGAAAAGATAATATATTCTGATAAAATGCGACTTTTTTTGAGCCTAGCAGGTGAGTTAGAATAATATGTTCTGGTGTCGATATAGTTAAATCGGAAATTACTGAATTCTCTCTTTGGGTGTATTTTGTATTTTCCGATTCTTTTCTGCGCATTGACATACTGGTTATACAACTTTCTTGTTTCAGAATTTTTATTTCAAGTTTAGTTGATTACTAATACTGTTAAGTTATTTAAAAAATTATCTGTTCTGTGCGTTTAAAGTTGTAAAAACAATTTTATTATAATTATACGTATGAATAATAACCAAACCTGATGCAAATTAAATAATATTAACGTCTCGAGACAATTAAAGAAAAGTATCATTTTGTTATGAAGATTTAGTATCATTACCCTTTTCATGATATTATGCTTGTACACTGTTGATATTGACCTAATAAGGCCGACCATTGAGTAAATGTGCAGTGTAATCTTGCGTAACTATGGCAACAATAACACTGTATAAAATCGGCGTCCAAAGACGAACAGTTATAGGGCATATTAATAGGTGTTCATTTAAAAAAAGTATTTTCTATATTAACTGATCATATAACATGGAATTTTATACCGTTTCTTTTTACTCACAACAAAATAGGCTAATCGAAATTATGCACTAGTTAAAAATAAAATATAAAAAACTCATTCTTGGCATTGTCCATTAGACGGCAGAATTTATGAAGTTCTATTAATTATTTCAATTCTGTCAGTGCCCTCCGTTTAACACGTCATATGCATATATTTTAATCTTATGAAATCTAAAGAGATCTTTCTTGGACACTGAAAATAATATAACTTCTAGAATATAATTCATTGTCCATACTTAAACCTACCCTCCATAAAGATATTGCTATAGCAGCGGAAATCAATACTATATGATTGTTGGGATCGTCTTATAGACACCTCTGTGTCTCATCTTGTCATTTGTAGATCGTAAAGGTGGAAGGCAAGGAAGTCCGTTTAAGCGGTAAGACAGTTTCTATTAACGTGTTGTATTGCAAGTTTCTAATCTCTAATATTTGCTTAGATTAGTAATAATAGATTTAATAATAATTTAATAATAATTTTTCCGCGGCCGGAAAAAACCGGGAATTTAGCGAACTTAAGAGAGAGAGAAAAACGGAATTTAGCTATTTACAGAATGAAAACCGGGAATTGGTCTTGATATTTCTGTTGTGTGTATTTTTAAAATTATCTGCTGCCACTTGCCCAGTCTTTTATTACCTTATAATAAATGTGACTTTTGTCGTTTTCAACTAACATCGCTTTTATGTGCTGCATAATCGCGTATTATACTAAGCACAGTCATTATGACTGCAGGGAATTAAGCAACCCTGGCTTGCTGAGCTGTCATCCTGTATTTTTTTGCTAGTCTTTGTAGAGAAAAATCTGGAAAATGACAACCATTATCCTGGAAAAAGCAGGAATTCGATTGTGATAATAGCGTGGACACCCTGAATAGGCATTATGAACGGTTATTGTTCCATTCTTATTAAAAACTTGTCATTTGATTTTTTTATTATTATCATTGTGTTCTTCAATCTCACGTAAGAATAATATTCTTTGTACTTTATTCCGACTTTACTGTGTGTATTATTATACATTAAATAATTGTATAATTTTTATATTCAATAAATAAAATTGTTTTCAAATTTTGAAAAGCTCAATCTGCTGTTGCTACCGCATGACGTGATTCTGACATTCCACAAAAAAATGGTGATTCGTTTATCAACAAATGTATTCCTATATTGTCTAGAAGGGAAGACCTTGTAGTTAAATATTTTTTAATAATTATTTTAATTGTACGTTTAGTGTTACTATTTTAAGAATGTAATTCTATGTGAATGAATCACCGCACAGGGTGACTCAGAACGTATTTAAGGCTATATAAGGTGTACAATATATACGAGTTTTATTAGCACCACTATACTTGAGTTCGTTTTCTAATCTACTGATTATGTCATGTAATTAGTTGTCCAAGCACAAATAAGAATTACAGTGTGAAAGTGGAGTGCCAAATTACGTCATCAAATAGCCAACAATACTACGACAGGAAGTTGTCATTGAAGTATATGCTGCAGAGAATACATGATTTCTTTCAACTTAAATTTATTCAAAACTGATGGATAGTTTTTTAAGCTGCATAACATAGTATTATTTTTGCGTGATGTAAACTAGAATAAAACTAGATCCACTCCGTGTATGAATCGCACTATGGATGTTTGCAAGAGTTAACTTAATAAGATTAGATTAACATTATAATTAAGTGGATATTTTATTGGAAACACAAAATCAAAACAGCTTTTTTTATATCATTTTATTTTAGATAATATATTTAATTTACTTTCTATGATGTTTCGTAAACTGGAGCAACCGTATATGGTTCTCATAAATGTATTATCGGGTAACAGGCCAGCAATGTCTATTATATTATTTATTAGTTAATATTTGGTGATATATTCGGGTGTATTGGCTATTTTTTCTGAACCATTTCACTAAACATCATTATTTTTATGCTCAAGTAAAAGTTAGTTACACTATATCTAAGCATCCGCGTTCTATAGCAAAGTTCAGAGTAAATAAAAAAAAAGTCGAGTGCAAAGTGAGTGAATTACCTCTCTGTATTATTAATTGATGGTATATTATTGTGCTTCAGACTTGATTCAACAACCCGTTGTATGGCTGACAAAGACTACCGAAAACATCAAGGTGAGTAGTGAGTCATGAATTATCCCCTTTTATCAATGAATATTGAGATTCTACTCAGTTAACCTTGAGTAGGCCTAGGTATGTCTCATATTATAATATAATAGTACATGGTACAATGAATTAAATGATTAAAAAATAAAACCTGTTCTTCAGTGGAATGAATCAATTCTTTCCATAAAATGTTTGACAGATCTACATTTTTTTTGATGTTGAACTTCTTTTTATCTCGTATCGCATATTATTTGGCAGTTTTCCACTCTCTCTCTCTCTCTCTCTCTCCCACTCTCTCTCTCTCTCTCTCTCTCTCTCTCTTACATAATCTGGAGTATCAGCCCGAAATTCTTCAAGATTTCTCTTTCTATCATCAATTAGAAATGAAACCTACAGTCTAGTTATAAGGGGAAAATGAAATCTTATGTATTTATATTTTCTTTTTATAATATATTATAGTATAGTAACCTAATTTTCCGCATTCACAAACATTTTTAGCTTTGATATTCAACGTTAAAATAACTAAAAAATTTGTAAGCATTAATTATTTCCTGAATTTTTATGTTTTTCAGCGTAAATAAATTAAAGTATTGAATCTTACACGTGATATGGGTTTTTTACGCTTAATTTTCTCAAAATCAAAAACCCAACTTTACTTTAGATTATTATCCCATCTTTATAGCTTTTCACACATTTACTGTCTATTGTAAATATATAATCTCGATATATAACACTAGTTATAATACATTATTCTTACTTACTTAGCATTCTTATGTCTTTAACAACCTTCTCATATTATGCTCCATTATTTTGAAACATAATTATTTTATTATCATAGCATAACGATTGAGTAACTATTTAAATATTAAAAATCAATAATTTGAAATCAATAATTTGAAATCAATAATTTGAAATCAATAATTTCAAACGGTTTTAACTATCCAAATACCAACACTTGTCTTAATACCGTATGTCTTAATATGTCATAATACCAACATATTATTATGTCTTCTTTTTCCTATTCTCTTTTCTCATCTATATACTCTCAATATGTATCTGTTCTCTATCTCTGCCGCTATCTATATATACATTGTCCCCCCCTCCCCCTCCTCCTCCAGCGCATCGTAGACAAGGTCCCGCAGAGCCACGCCGATCACGCCCCCCTCCAGGGATACCTGTTCAAGATCAGAGAGGGCCTGAAGGGTGGCGCCACCTCTGAAACGTGCTGTGAGCGGGAACTGCATGCTGGGGATGTGAGTGGGCCTACAAACTTTCTCTATCTTTCAGAATCAGATTTACTCATTTAATCATTATTATTTACATGTTTTCTCTCTGTTAACCCCCCTCACAGAGCAACAAATCCGACCGTGTTCTCCTACGCAACAGCCTCATGGTCGAGTTGACCAATCAGAACATCCGCAAGCTGCGCCACGTCTTCCTCTTCTGCGACCTCCTCGTCTGCGCCAAACAGAAGATGGCCTCCATGGAGATGACCGCCGGAACACCCGGCTTCGTCGGCAGCACTGTTGGCAACGGCGGTAGTAGCGGTGGTGGTGGCGGCGGTGGAGAGGGGGGCCCCGGTTCCGCCACGGAGGGAGGGGAGCAGGCCTCGCTGTGGCAGCGGAGGGTGAGCAGCTTTGAGGTGCGCTGGTTCATCCCGATGACCGGGATTGTGCTGTACAAGGTCAACGATTTTGAGGGTGAGTTTTGATTGGGGGTGTGTTTGGAGCATGCTGCCCTCTAGGATAGAGATCGTACTATATGGGTGAAAGAAAGGAAATATTGTTACTTCATTTCACTAAAAACTCACGATTTGAATATTAAAACTTCTTCTCTGTTTTGAATTTCTTTAAAACGTCCTTGATTTTCCTTAAAACGTCCTTGATTTTCCTTAAAACGTCCTTAATTATCCTTAAAACGTCTTTGAATTTCCTTAAAACGTCATTACATTTCCTTTAAACGTCCTTAATTATCCTTAAAACGTCCTTGATTTTCCCTAAAACGTCCTTGATTTTCCTTAAAACGTCCTTAATTATCCTTTAAACGTCCTTGATTTTCCCTAAAACGTCCTTGAATTTCTTTGAACTTATACTTTGTAAAACTGTTTAAATCGGCCACTGAATTGTATTTCTATTCCATGCAGTATTTATTCTGAATAATATTTATTAGCATTTCTATTGTTCTCTTTAATTTATTAGATGAATTATAATTACCGAATTTTCACTATTTAACATGGATTACCTCTGTTTCTCATAATCTTTTATTAGATCTATATCTACTCTGACTTATATAACTAGCATTTTTTATACAGCAACAATTTATGTGACTCCATGAGTCTAATTCTAAAATTCACCAGTAACTCTTATATTATAATACTGTTGACTGTTTTCCTCCACTCCCAGGAAAACTCTGAAATCCCAGAGAGTGAGGAAAAAACTGAATAATACCATGATAGTACTTTTAAATGCCCTCGTTTTCTCCACAATTGAACAGTGCTTTTATTATGGTTATGCTGTTTTATACTGTACATACCGTCAAACTTTTTTGTGCTCAGATGACGAGGCGAAGGACAAGCGTAAACTTGAAATTGAAAATCTCAAGAACAAGATCAAACAGGTCAAAATGGATCTCAGAAAGGATATGAAGGATGCCTCTACAGGGAAGGAGGTAGGCTGACTTCCGTGTTTTTTTTGTTCATTCTAATCTTCACTGTTCTCCCTACTTCTGTTGTTCTATAATGGTTTTTTCAATTTGCACCATATTGAAAGAAGTACTCACTGATCATTTCAGTAATAAAAATGTTTATTTCTACAAAATAGAATTTTTTTATTAAATATGATTGTTTTAATATAAATGCCGCGCAAATAAATTGCCCAGTGAAATAGTAATACTATTGTTGTTGCCAAGACAACAATAAATAGTAGTTGGCCTGTATTTTGCCGAAATATTTTAAATATTGTAATGATTGTTCCCTTCATAGGCAGCCTATATATAGCCGAGATGCGCAGTGGGACTTGCCAATTACCCTTTATCTATCCCCCTCCCCCCTTCCACCTGAATGCCCTCAAATCACTGAAACCCGGGTGTATTTAACTCCACAAATAAATAAACGTCTCTGTATTGAACATCTTATTTCAGACTGGACGTCGTGATAATATGGTTGGTTATATTTATATTCTACTCAGCGATAGAGAGAATATAATAACTTATAATAATAATAATAATAATATATATATATATATAACTCAACATTTGGTTTCTTTAGGAAGTTAATATTTAATTATAGTCAGCTCAATGCCTTATTTTTGTTAAATATTTTTACCAACGCTTCCCCTCACCTCTCCCCCCTTTCACCCTTAGTATCATTCACCATGTATCATGTGGTCATCCTTGAATGTACTCCAATACCGTTTTTAACCTACTTTTAATTGGTTACATTAATAAAGCATTAGCCTACTATATAATGACAAACAGCACACCTGAACACTCCAATCTATATTCTATAGTATAATGCTTGAATTGTATCCAGTAACAAAATATTATATTTTCACTTTCTGATGGAATTAAAAGCTTACATTTGATTTTTTGGAAACATTCATGGATTGAAAATGTATTGATTAAGCCCATGCAGACGGCCCGGCATGAGTCTGTAAAATAAATGTAGCCAATAACACAGCTCAACTATTGTTATTGGCTGCTTACTTTTATCGATCGTTATAAACAGAAATCAATATTTAGGTTTAGGCAATTCTAAGAACTTTTGCATCCTTTGTATTTGTAATACACTGTTGTATTGATGCAAATGGAAATTTCCAGTTTTATGTAGTTTATTAATCTATTGTCTGCCGAATATGTTTGTATATATATTATTAAGAAGATTATGATCGCATTATTATAGTATCACGTTATCAATTGTTTATACTGTTAATAAAGGTATTTCGTGTAAACGCTTTACTAGCATGTTAGTTTAGATATGCATGATACAAATCTTCCACTATGTAGCATTATTTTTTAACTAAATCATCGCCTGTTAGAAATTTTATGTAATTTTGGCAATATAGTTTTTATTTTTTCTACTTTGTGAATACTTCCTATGTTTGACTGGATTTACGGCTTATAGGAGCTTTTTAATTAATTTAAAATGAATCTGCTTCTGCTTAAAATAATATGTTCTAAATATAGATACGAAATTCTCTTTGTTTGGTTGTGTGATTAATGATCAATTTGAGTTTTTCTGCGATAGACATTTTTTTCTTTTTTTAACATCTTTCTTAACGATACTACTTATAATCTAAATCAATTTTCAATAATGAATCTTACTCAAATTAACATTTGATGTTTACTTTTTGTAGTAATCATTTCTTACAGTGCAGTTGTTAACTAAATGTTATTAAATTATAGATTAACTGTTGTATGTAAATGTTAATCATTTTTGTTTTTCAACCATTTAAATGTTCTTCTAATGTAATGTGATGGTTTTATTGATTATCGATTTTTTTAAACAAATAACATTCATTACATTGATTCAAATTTACACATATATTTTTTTAACTAATTTAAAACTAAATTATTTTAGAACACTGTCAATATATAGTCGATTGATGTTGACTCATTTACATTGTACACTGAATAACTTTGACGTTATGTGATGTGCCCTTCCAGTTGCAGGCGACTGAGTTGAGTCCAGGACTACCCCGTAACAAGTCGTTTTCAAGACTAAGTGTAAACAACACCGCACTACTAGTGCATTAAATACCGTGGTATAGCTGGTTTAGATTGGACACGCAGCTTGTTTATATAGCAGTCAGATTTATGGCTTACCTTATACTGGCTAATAAAAAGGCAGTAACCCATGAGAAACGATATAGTAGAGTTATAATATATGCACAGCTGTTGCTCATTGGTTGACTTTCTTACAGGCTATTGATTTTTGTTAAACCATCTAAGTAAGACAAGAAATGCAAAGCTCTCTGTCTGCTGATGTGTAAACATTCATAATCTAGCGCTAGTTTCTTATATCGATCACTCTATATATCACTATTATAATCTCATAAAATCAATATTAAACGTATTTGTTTTAGCCAATCATATCTTTTAGTGAGCCTAATCAGTGTAAATAATTATAATCAATTCCAATACGTAAATGTCTTTATTCATTGATAGTGCCAAAATTATTTACAATCTACTTTTTTTAATATGTCTTATTTTAACAAAATGTCAACTATTTTTCTATAATAAGAAATATGCTTGTCGAATTTTTATATATTTACATTGTGCCACTTTTACATACTGAACTCAGAAAATATTTGAATGTTAACCATTTCCTTGACATATTTACTGAATAAGTCATAAAATTAAATTAAAATGTAATGTTGTCAAAGATCCACAGTCTCATTGTCGTATAAAAGAGTTACTTTAGGCTCACTATAAGTTGACCCCAATTCACTGTACTATATCCATCGAAACATGTTTACAATTTGAACGATCCTAAAATGTATTGACTGGTCAGTGTGGTGGTATATGTTCTGTCTCCTCTAATTAACACTGACCTACTCAGTGGTCCACTGTGGTGTTGTGGATCCAATTTGATTAAATCGATTGAATAGGTCATGGAACTGGTATAATTAAATAAAGTCTGTTTACATTTAATTGGTTGAGAAATTGTATCGATGGTCGAAATCTGTTACAATTATCGTACAAATTTCAAATAATTTCAAAATTGATTAAAATCGAATTTCTCCAATAAGCTGTAAAATGGTTAATTGGCTTTATTTATCTATTATATTTGATTTTCAACAATATTAACGAATAATTATGTAGTATAATATATATCTTTAAATGCAGTGATGTACACTATTTGATAATATTTTGAAAGAAATACACAAATATTAAATAGATAGTTAATTATGTTTTCTAATTACACGAATTATAAGGTGTTTCACTCGGGAATCCCTCGGTACATAATCCCCCCACCCGGAATATCTTACAAAAAAACTTTAAATAACTGATAAAAATATTTTAAAATAATTATTCTAGTTTGTGCCATTATGTCTTGTCTTCTTCAGCAATTTTCTTTTCGACGTTGGATGACCCCTGCCAAACGGCATATTGACAAGCTCAAAGAACAGCTACTAAAACTGGTATGAAGGAGTGTAATGAACTGTTTTACTGTATTATTATGTTTTGGAACTAAACTAAATTGAATTGATATTATTATAATATTAACTTAGAGAATGCAAAGAGAAGTTGTTAGTTTAAAAAGATTGTGATTTCTATATGGACAGTTGAAATACTATATAACTTTAAACTATTAGCCGATCATGGCGTCGTAATTTCACTTATTTTTCTCTGTTGAAACGAACTTACTGTAGATATTGTAATTATATTGTAATAGATACTGTTATATTGTAGGATAGGCTACTGTTTAGGATGATAAATTAAATCCACTAACGCTATTATTGAAGTAGCGCATTATCTTCACATAATACGAAATGAGCTTTTGTTTAATCAATTGATTATCAAGCGTATGTTTCTAAATTAAATAAGTAATGCATTTTTTATATTACACCGTGGACAACATTTACAATGTATGTTTTATTTATATATTTCTGGCATAGTGGATATGTGTTTTACCGAGTTGTTTTACCTCTTGGATACCAAAGAAACGGTCATTACTTTTTACCGAAATGCGTCAATTTAATTAATTATATATTTATTTAATAATGTATAAAATATAAATATAATTATGTCAATATTATCACGGAAATACATCTGGCTATACCATAGACAATCTTATTAAATCATGTATCTTTCCATCCTTACACATATTTATATATGATAACTGATACCTAATCCTTGTACACATACATATCCCTGTATATTGTATGTGCTATCATGTAGGTACGTGTATGTTTCATGGCGCGCATGGTTCTAGACTATTTTACAAATACCCTGCATTGGGGCTCAGTCAATCCATAAATCAGCCATTGTTATCAGAGTGGTAGGAAGGGATCATGTAATACCAAATCAAATAGCTAGATTTTCAGATTTTTCATAGTTACAGTTTAAACTAGCACTGACCATATTATCTGTAATGATCGTCTTCTCTTTCTCTCTCTTCTCTTTTTCTCACCTCCTCTCTATCTCTCTCACTCTTATTCTCTCTGTCTTCTCTCTGTCTCTCTCATTCTCTCTCTTCTCTCTGTCTCTCTCATTCTCTCTCTCTTCTCTCTGTCTCTCTCATTCTCTCTGTCTCTCTTCTCTATGTCTCTCTGATTCTCTCTCTTCTCTCTGTCTCTCTCTCTCCTCTCTGTCTCTCTCATTCTCTATCTTCTCTCTGTCTCTCTCATTCTCTCTCTTCTCACTATGTCTCTGATTCTCTCTCTTCTCTATGTCTCTCTCATTCTTTCTGTCTCTCTTCTCTATTTCTCTCTGATTCTCTCTCTTCTCTCTGTCTCTCTCTCTCTCCTCTCTGTCTCTCTCATTCTCTATCTTCTCTCTGTCTCTCTCATTCTCTCTCTTCTCTCTATGTCTCTGATTCTCTCTCTTCTCTATGTCTCTCTCATTCTCTCTCTTCTCTATGTCTCTCTGATTCTCTCTCTTCTCTATGTCTCTCTGATTCTCTCTCTTCTCTCTGTCTCTCACTCTCTCTCCTCTCTGTCTCTCTCTCTCCTATCTGTCTCTCTCTCTCCTCTCTGTCTCTGTCTCTCCTCTCTGTCTCTCTCTTCTTTATGTCTCTCTGTCTCTCCTCTCTGTCTCTCTCATTCTCTTTCTTCTTTCTGTCTCTCATTCTCTCTCTGTCTCTATCTTCTCTCTGTCTCTCTCACCTCTCTGCCTCTCTCATTCTCTATCTTCTCTCTGTCTCTCTCATTATCTCTGTTGTCTATGTCTCTCTGATTCTCTCTCTTCTCTCTGTCTGTCTCTCTCTCTCCTCTCTGTCTCTCTCATTCTCTCTCTTCTCTATGTCTCTCTCATTCTCTCTCTTCTTTCTGTCTCATTCTCTCTCTTCTCTCTGTCTCTCTCATTATCTCTCTTCTCTCATTCTCTCTCTATCTCCTACCTCTCCTACCTCTTCTCTTACTTTTCTCTCTCTCTCTCACACTCACACTCTCTCTCTCTCTCTCTCACGCACCACACATTCTCATTCTCTCTCACACTGACTCTCCGCCTTTCCTCTGCAGCAAGCCAGCCTGGTCCTCCTCTCGCCCAAGCTCAAGTTCAGCATCAGCCATGGATCGGAGCGGGTGCGCACCCTCCTCATGTCCTCCGAGAACGAGCGGGCCAGCTGGCGGGAGGCGATCCGGACCCTCAAGTCGCGGGAACACGTTCAACTGCCCAGCGCGCTCACGACCGCTGATGTCGGTTCCCTGCTGGAGCAGTACAAGGATGTAAGTTGTCGCGGGTTGTTAACTTATGAAAGAAGAATGTCAACATATCTTTAACCATTTTTTATAATACAAAAAAAGAACAGAAAAATTATTAGTAAGGCATATTAAAACTGAGATTATGGACTTCCCCGCCCCCCTTTCATGTTTCATCGAAACTTTTTTGTTTATAGATTGTAATAGCGATATTAAAATGTTTGTTTGGATTGGTACATAAATAACTTGGATAAATTTGATTAAAAAAAACTGTTTTCAAATATTTTAATATACTCGCAATAACACACATAATAGTATATGCTCCAAAAACAGTAATTTCGTTGGTTAAAAAATAATCTTTTTAAAAAAAATTGATTCATATTTAATTTGTTTATTTCAGATGATTGTTGTCAACAACATTGGCAACTATCTTATGTCAGGTGAGTTTATGATGATTATATTTGTTAGAAATTGAAGTTGTTTGTTGTATACCATATTATAAACGTTATTATATATATATATAACTAATAAAAAAGAACTGCCGGAGGTTTATACGAATAATAATGACATCCGTTTCAGACGGCGATGATGGCAGTTTAACGGGAGTAATGAATACGAAAATTCACAGCGCTGAAGGTCTCAAGGATCCTGCAGGTGGGTTGGTTTTCTGTGAAGTCTCTAATTTATTATCGATTAAATGTGTTGACTGTTGTACACCATGATTATCGATTGAATATGTTGACTGTTGTACACCAAGATTATCGATTGAATATGTTGACTGTTGTACACCATGATTATCGATTGAATATGTTGACTGTTGTACACCATGATTATCGATTGAATATGTTGACTGTTGTACACCATGATTA
>JAUZND010092429.1:0-30300 GCA_034780555.1 Coelogynopora nodosa | reverse complement strand
GCATAAATACATGAAACTGGTGCATAAATACATGAAACTGGTGCATAAATACATGAAACTGGTGCATAAATACATGAAACTGGTGCATAAATACATGAGACGGATAATGTTGTTTGAACTATAATACGCTGTTGGGTACTTTGATCCACAACATTCAACACAAAATCTATTTCAAACATTTTTGTTATCACTTATGTGGTGAATAATTAATACTACATATTTTCAAATAAATATTTGATTTTTAGATATTGATTTTAGATTTGACTTTAGATATTGATCGAATTTTCCAATCCAGGTGTATTATAGTGGGTGAAGTGAACAATAACTAAACGAGTAAACAATATTTGTCTTATCATTTCCCGCCACATTTCGAAATAAATGTTATATTAAAGATAATATGGAATATAATTATAAAAACCATTTTAAATAGTTAAAATCAAATCAATCATACAAAATATGATTAGAATATATATATATATTCTAGATATTCTATATATAGATGTATTGTCACTCTCTGTCAGACAATGTTTATGCTTATAGCTTTATATCATAAAATTAAACTAATACTTTTTTGTAGCCGAATGGAGCTTTTTCATTGATTCTTTCAAATGAATTTAAACAATTTTTGAAATTAGATTTGAAATATCTGACATTTTCGCCTTAGAATCGGTTAGATATTCAATAATTCAATATTTTTAGTGTTCCGTTGACCATTCCATTTTATTAATTTTGACTCCTACCGGATTATTTGCGAAAGTTTCTCCGTGACTTAAAAACATAATAATAGTAAAAACTAAGAAAACTATCATATCTGAAATCTTACATTTTTCGACATAGTGAAAAATATATGGACAGAGATTTTGCATAATATTTGCTTGGAATATATTTGCGTAGTTTGTTATTGTACATTATATTTTTATAGTTTATTACATTCGAAATAATAGAAGTATACATATTTATGCTTTATGTATTGTCTTATCAGCATATTGTTGAATGTATTTATTTATTGTACAACTGATAATAATATAGTCCCTAGCGTTTGATCAAATTATACAAATTCTAAAATATCATTTCTTGCTTTAAATGTTAGGTTTAGTCGATGGCCTATTTGAAGGAAATATATATATATATTCAATTAATGTGTAATATATTTGCGTTTGTATTTTTAGGTTTGTCTTATACAATTTAAAATGTAAAGTGTAGAACGAACGTTTTGTAGCACACATCTGATGATGATTTTACAGACTTTGTATATTTTATTTTAAACGGATATTGTTAACATTAATTTTACAATGTCAAGTTGAAGATTTAATTGTTAAAATAAAACTATTGATTAATATTGATTTCAACAACATATATATAGAGTTTCATATATTTGTTGAAATAAAATATCGTTTCAATATGAAGTAATTAAAAAAAACTTTTTTTATTGAATATTATTGAATGCCTCAAGAATTATACAATTATTCAGTTGTTAATTTAAGTACAATTTTTAACTTCTGACCAATGCCTCAATTTTCTATTAGAGTGATAACTTTCGATTGTATATTGATACCATTTTATGGAGTCATGCATTATTTAAGCTGATATTTGCCAAAAAGATTACAAAAAAATCGATTTTAATATTTGCGTTCTGTATAACATCTAAAGTTAATAAATAATACTATTGTACCAATCCGGCCCTAAAATGTAAATATAATAATGACACTGTGCTATCTGAATCTACGAAACGGTACATGCCTACTGGAAATGCCAATTTGCATATAAGGGGTGTACTGCCTTTGGTCTATTAAAAGTAAACAAGTCGTACTTGTGGAGTTTACATCTGACGCTGAGGGTGCTATTTAATGTTGTGAACTGATTAAGGCCACAAAATGCACACCGGTACCCCTTATGCCGGTTGAATCGCTTATTCAAAGGCATTGTTGCATTAAACTTGACAGTAATCTACCACATTGCTTTGCGTTTATAATAATATGCAGAAAGTATTCCGGCACTCCGATTCTTCAATCCATTTTATTGATGGTTTCGGATGTTTGTTTGGGCCTGTGGTGGTTGGTTCTGTGTAGATAAAAACGTAGCCACTTGTAACATCTGCAAAAGTTTGATCAATTGATTCAGAATTTATTATATGTGTCTCTTTTTATTCTTGAATATGGTACAATACGGTCATGAGTACAGCCTATAATTATGGTGTGCATAGTGGCGGTACTTATACATGTTTAATGATTATATCTGAGAAGTGTAATTATAACAATAAAATATCTTTTAGGTTATGACAATCACCTCTTCCTGAGCACCAACAATTTAGTGTGTAATATACAGTTTTCAATTGTTGAAGTATAATTGACTGTTATGTTCAGCACTAGCTATTGTTTATTAGGGAGTTTCGTCATATTATGGTGTGCTATTATTATAAATTAAAACTTTACTGCACATAAAAGTAGTACATTGTATGTTAATGTGACTGCATTTTTAGCCGAGACATAATCAATAATTAAATAAAATCAATTTTACAGAAAATTTTAACATATTTTTCAAAATATTTTGTTTCTAAAAAAACCAAATTCACATTTTAATTATATATTAATTACGCATTAATGATTTTTTTAATCAAAAATTTACTTAAACACTTTTTTTATAGTTAATTAAAGAATTGTATATGTAAACACATAAATCTTATCCACGTAAATAATTATATTATAAAAGAGCCACATACCTACTTAATAAAATCTTATTGACAGAATTTGAAAAACAATTTAGGTATCTTCTTCTTTTTATTACTATTTCATATTTTTGTGTATATAAGTAACAAAAAAATAGTTCACTAATTTTGAATTCAGCTCATCTGGTTATTACATTAGTTACTATAGTTTGTTTAAATTGATGGTTAGATAGAATTAAATTATATTGATATTATTTATTGTATCATGATTGTATAGTGTGTTGATAATGCTGATCCCTCATTTTGTAATGAAATTGTAGGATTCACAATGGCGATATTTTAAAATGTGTACGTGTTTAATAAAACGGTTCTCAGACAATATCTAACAAATTTTTATATTCTAAACTGAAGCCTATATTTCTTTCAATTTGTTTGATAAACAAAAAACTGGTTAGAATTTGTACATTTTATAATTTTTTCAATATCATACTGATTACATTTTTAACAAAAAATATTATTTTGAATAAATTATAAAAGCCATTTAAATGAGCTATTGAAAGCGTTAAAGCGTTCATAAATAAGTGCAAAAATGAGTGCAATTTTAAAACCGGAAATGCCCTGTCACAGAAAATCAAGCGCATACACATGTTGCTATATTTCAAAACTATTAAACGACACATTTTACTCTCCATGGCAATACTAAAATAAACAATTTTCCTTCCTCCTTATACATTAGTTAAACTTTTCTTTGCTCTCAAAGCGAAAAAGGTAAATATGCATAATGCATAATGCAGAAAATAAAAAATGAATAGCCCCCCCACCCCCTTTTTAAGGGGAGAGGAGTTGACTAGTAATTAAATTTGGTTCAGCTGATGAAGCGTCCTGGACAGGTTTGTCTCGAGGGGAATGATCTTAGTCGCGGTCATTGCTTAGACCCCGATGTTCGTGTAAAGAGCTCATTGACTACACAAAGAATGGCGCGCAGCGATGCATCAAAGTTTTCGCTGAGGACACGGATTTGGTTGCATTCAAACTAAATTGGTGTTAAATTAATTTCTTATAATCTATATATTTTCTAAAAGTTCCTCAGCGATTTGTATTAGTTGGGCGACTAATACATTATAACAGATACATTTTAATGTTATTATCTACCGCCTTATTTTATTATTAGTTATTAAAGTTTAAAAGAAGTAATAATAAATAATTATATAAATAAATGAAAATACATAACTATTAATGTAAAACGTTTATTTTTTTAATTCAAATAATTTATGCGCCGCACTATTGTTTCAATTTTTTTATTTTATGTTTTTATTTAAACTTTCGTAAAGATTAAATAATATAGTTTCCATGTATCAGTTTATTATTTACTGTTGCTAAAATTGCCGCCTATATGCCATACATTCATGTTTATTATTAACAATGTGTGTTTATCTATAGTATTTTAATTGTATTTTGAATTATGAACAACATGTATAAGCAACATATTTGATCTTTTAGGACCTAATTATGCCGGCGAAATATATCGACAGTTCAAAACGACACCACAACCAAAATATCCGGATAAAAAGTCTAAGAATTCCATGGACGACAATCAAAAAGAAGGTAACACATCTTTCCAATGAAGAGTTAATTTTTTAAAGATTTTTATTCCGATGAAGGTATTTCTGTAATTGAAATATTCGAAAATGCAAAAAAAATTCACACAATTATTTATATTTATATGATAAATTATTATAGACATATTTGTATTGACAAATAATAACTAACAATTATTAGCACATATTTGAAGACGGCTTCTTTTCTTGTTTTTTTACTTGACATTTATTTCAATGTGGTTTGTTATACACTATTATGCATCATTAGGCTATAATCATTATATTAGTTTGATAGCAGTTTTTTTTAATTTTAAGTATTGTAATTTTTATATGTACATATATAGCCTTGTATAGTTGAACAATTAGTTAATGTTTCTTTTACAATGAAGTTCAATAGTTTATTATAGACTTTACAATGGTTCAAAATGGTTTCAATGACTTTAAAATGATTTTATGAGTGTAAATGGTTTTATAAGTTTAAAATGGTTTTATGAGTTTTAAATGGTTTTATGAGTTTTAAATGATTTTATGAGTTTTAAATAGTTTTATAAGTTTAAAATGGTTTTATGAGTTTAAATAGTTTTATGAGTTTAAATGGTTTTGAGTTTAAATGGTTTTATGAGTTTAAATGGTTTTATGAGTTTAAATGGTTTATGAGTTTAAAATGGTTTTATGAGTTTTAAATGGTTTTATGAGTTTTAAATGGTTTAATGAGTTTAAATGTTTTAATGAATTCAAATGGTTTTATGAGTTTAAATGGTTTTATGAGTTTAAATGGTTTAATGAGTTTAAAATGGTTTTATGAGTTTAAAATGGTTTTATGAGTATAAATGGTTTTATGAGTTTAAATGATTTTATGAGTTTAAATGGTTTTATGAGTTTAAATGATTTTATGAGTTTAAATGGTTTTATGAGTTTAAATGGTTTTATGAGTTTAAATGGTTTTATGAGTTTAAATGGTTTTATGAGTATAAATGGTTTTATGAGTTTGAAAAGAAGGCTTTATATATGTTTAAAATAATTCACCGAGGTTAATTGCCTTAGAATAAGTAAAAATATTAGTCTATTTAATAAGTATAACACAAAGTTAAATAATATTCTTCAATTGTTTAAGTTTAGAATATTATTGAAATTTTTAATTTTTAATTTATTGATCCTTTTTTTAATTCTGTGTGAATGATATAATTTGTGAAATAAAGTCGAAAATTTATCATTTTAATTTGATGTTATTTTTGTCTTCCTTTTGCGCTTCAATCAGTAGTTTTACGCGGTACTCTTTAGCTTGTTCATACTTTTTAATATCTTACTTTCATAAAATATTTTATTACAATTATCAGCCTAATTATGTAAATAGAGTCGCATATTAAATTAATAATTATTTAACGAAGCGGTTTGTTTTCGCAAAACTTGCAAACTATTAAATGAAGCTTAAATGAAGCTCTAATAAACAAATGTATCATAAGAAACATATTGTTGCTATTTATTAATTCAATTTTTTAAATATTAATAAGTACAATATAAAAAAGTTTAAATGATAAAATAATTATAATTTTTATCAATTCCAATTATTTTTTAAATTTCGATTAGCACTTTATGTGACAATATTGTATATATATAAACACTTATTTTGGTAAACTCTGTTGAATTCTTGCTTAAACTAGAAAAGTACAAGCCTCATTTCTATATGTAAAACAGGCGCGTAGGCTGGGGGGTTCGAGGGGTTCGGACGAACCGCCCCTTGTTCAAACCACGCCACGCCTGTAAAACATTCTCATTTCCGAAAGGAAACATAAAAAAATTGGCAAGTGCAATTCACAAGTTTTAGTTTTCATCACCATAATTGATTTTGCGTCGAATCTTGAAGACTATACGATGTATTTTTATAACTTCAGCGGTTAGCGATACCATTTTTTAACGAATATTAGTTATACAACATATAAATCAATATTATCAAACATTACGTTAATCTCTAGTGACATTTTAATCTATTTATGAGAGCGCATTGATAAACTTGGTTGACTTAGGCTTTCCTTTAGTATAATAATTATGCATTTAGATTCACAGAATCCTATACATTTTATTCTATTGGAAAAAAAGGTCTAAACTTTCGCTGGAATTTTTCTGAAAATTTAACCGCAGATGTTTCATGGGCAATTACGAATTTAGGGCAGTGTTTATCTTTGAGCCTCCAAATCTGTTTCCTGCAATTAATCAGACTCTATTGGTAGAAAATAAACTTTGCTAAACGTGCTGCACTTTCCTAATGTACAAATCATTAGCGTAAAACTTGTTTTATAATGACAGTATTATTTATCGCCTTGCTGGGATCCATTTTGTGGCATTATGCAATGCCGTTTAACACCTTTAGCACAGCAAATGACGTCTAGACGTAAGCCTAAATGTTTCAAAAATAATATGTTTCACTATAAAACCGATTTCTTGTGCAAACCATGGGAGTAAATTTCATTTAAATTATAGAGTAACACTTAATTATAGAGAAAACAATTGCATCTAGCTGAAATGAGCCAGCCAGCCAATAACCCTAACTAATGTTTAGAAAATTGTGATAATAGCAAACTGTGATTTCATCATTGATTGAGCACAACTTGCTATATATTACCAAGATGACTGATCAGATTACATTTATCTAAATAGTTTCCGTCTAATGATGCATATCCAATTGAAAGGCTTCATTCACCTTATTATATTGAACAAATTGCTGAAATCTGTTAATAGCTAGCATACGTAACCTGTTAATATTAATGCTTCAATATAAACCACAATAATGGTGAGATAATTTAATTCGATTACATTAGCGGTAATTAATATTATTCCTGAGACTGATTAAGCCTACAATTAAAACTGGTGTGGGTGGAAATTTACGATCGAATACGTAAGATTACAAGCTACAATATAATGTTATAGAATGATCAACATTCTAGTTAACCGATTTCGTTTGATATCTGGCTGTTTCAGCCTACATACTTTTCTTTAGATTAGATAATATTGACGATTGGAGGTATATAAATTATATATATTACTAATAGAATTGAGTAGGCCTTGTGAATAAATGTGAAAAACTCTCATTGTAAAATTATAATGTTAATGAACACTTATTCATAGAATTAGTTTAAATTAATTAATTTTTTGATAATCGCTACATTCAGTCTACATAAAACGACCAAAGTAAGAAGTTTTCTTTTATCATCTATAATGTGGCAAGCTTACATCCGATTGATCTGAAATTTTTTTGACATGGACTTCCATATACAATATGTCGACTTTATATTTTCTGTGGTTCAGGTTCCGAAAAGTCGAAATATGGTTCTGTGGGCTAGTTGCAGTTATGTCATAATTCGGTATTTGAGTTCAAAAAAACGCAGTGTTTTGTTATATAATTGTTATGGGACAATATAGATTTATATATACAAATACATTACGCATATTATCAAACGGATTTATTTCCATTAAAAAAATTTTTCGTATAATTTTGTTAAATTAATATTAACGGTTAGCATTTTATGACGTCATATTTTACTCAATAAGTGATATTTTATTCTAAATTTAAATCTAAATTATCATTCCACCAATTCGACGTTTAAATTTAAATTTCCATATATTTCTAAATTGAATCCATATTAAAACATATTTTAATAATATTAATGTTCATTTTTATGATTCATTTACCATAATGTAGAAAATATTGTATATAATAAAAAGTGCATATTTGTTCAATTAAAGCCTACAAAAAGCATTCGTTTTCCATAAAAATTACGTTTTCTAAAGTTTTTAGAGTTTATCAGGAATGAAGTCGATGTATTTAACACAACACTTGTTAAAATAAATTTATTTGATTTTTTGGTTAGAAAACAAGCTATTAAAATGTTAAGTTTATTGACTATAATATCATCGCTTATTCTAATTCTTATATTGGCTGGTATTTTATGTTACAAGAAAAATCAAGGTTCTCAATTATGTAATAAAGGATAAATAAATCGAAATGGTTTGCGAAAAATAATATTCTCCACACAACTCATGCAACATTTAGATCATTAACATGGTTTTCAATTTGACCTCCCTCAATTCACTTCAATTCAGTTTTCAATTCACTCGATTTTCTTTAATCTCATGAAGAATACAACAAAGATTAAAATTATGCACTATAATTGCACACGATAACTATTTTACTTATCCAAAAATTACAGACATCCCGCATAATTTATTCTATGAGAGTAAAACATATTTCTACTCTTTTTTTTTAAGTTAACACGATATAATTAATCTTCTATATAGATGTCATATGCCAAGTTGTGGTTGCCTCAATGTCTTACATTAAATCATACCTACCATTAGTAATGCATAGGCCTACAACGATAACGACATTTTGCTTAATTTATCCCACTTTAATAGTCACAGTAACCATTATTAACAGGTCTCATCCTAAACATTTCTTTTAACTCCAATCGTTCGCATTTGAAAATGTAGAATATGGGATTTCCATTTCAATTGCAAAATACAATTGCGCATAATCAGGTTCATGTATTATTAACAAAACAAATATTTATAGTGAAAAATCGTGCATGCGGTAATTGATGTGCGGGGAAATCCAAAAACTTGATTAAATTGATTATCACAAAAACGAATGAAATTATATAGGTAAAACTATTCACAATTTTTAGCCTGTGAAACAAAAATGATAAAAAATAAAACGATTGTAAAAAAGGTTTCTATTATATTGTTTCTAGTACAATGACATGTTCGGGTTTAATTATCAGAATACTTTTAAAAGGTCAATAAGGCACCGCATTTATTTTATTTTATTTTATCTTGTTATGTTATTGTTAGTAACTTGTTCTTATGATATGTGTTAGGATATTACGCATTGTGTATATTAATGCGATATTTATTATTGATTATGTGCTGCAAATACGTCACGGTTATGTGCGCATTGAGCACTAAAAAGGTGTTTCTATTTTTCACTGTTATTGTAAAGTCATTGAAAGTCACTGAAAGTCACTGAAAATAGTATTTAAATGACAAACATATTTTTAAATGTACGGGTAAACTGGTAAATTGGACCCCCCATATACACCCCGCATTAGAAGGTATTATTAGAATTTAGTCAGCCTATAATGCAAAACAAATGACCTACTTGACTTCATTAGAGGTATCCTTGACATTATATGGGCGCAAATTGACTTACGCATTGTTTCTGATAGGCAGTTGAACAAATTATTATAGTATTGCATAGAAAGATACCTATTCACATCGTTCCAGTTCCAAAATCTGGCTTCAATTGCTTTATGTATATAGGCTTTTGTTTTCAAGTGATAGAAAAGAGATGTTTGGAATCGTATTTAGTGTAGGGTTAAAGATCCATTGAAATCTAATTCATATCAGAATGAATTCACACAATAGCTACTAATATATTTGATGCATCAACAATAACAATTAGTTCTGTTTACTAAGTATTCCTCAAGTGTGAGCTTGTAAGACAAATTTGATTCTTTGTCATACAAAAGTCATATACATTGTACATATGTCTATAGCTTCATAATTGCATTGTAAGAAATCTGACACTATACATGCATATCAAATATGTAAAATGGTTTTAAATAGCTATTTCATAAACGCGATTAATTAAAAAAAAAATTGTTAAGCATTATTTAAAGCAAATCGTAGTTATATACAATATTATAACTACTTTTAAGCAAATAAAAATGTGGAAATCGCCTTTTACCGCTAGTTCAGAATTGTGTTTCACTCGGCCAAGATAAACTATAGTTAATCATTTTAATTATATGCATATGTTAATCGTTTTAATAATATACATGTGTTAATCATTAAAAAAATATATACATGCAAATTGCAGGTATTAAAATAATATTGTTATAAATAATAATTTTGTGATTAATGTATTATTAAATAAATTTGTTGTTTTATATCTATAAAGTAGCTAATCAATTGGACATTCAGAAAATTTACATCAAATTTTAATTTTCTGAAGATTTAAATGCCGTTTACCTCGTTGATATGGGAAAGGTGTCTATCTTAGTAATATATTTACATTTTAAATTATATTTATTTAATTGCCTTAAGGTTTTTTTCATTGTAAAATATGTGTCAATTAATATTACTAATTTAACAGTCATATCATTATTTTGTTATTTATTTATTTATTTATTTATTTATTCAAAACGTGTACAATTATATAATACTACGTTCAATTAAATGTACATCATTTATAATTATTCGTTTTCATTTTTAATTAATTCCGCTTTTTATGACAATATACTTCATAATATCTTATAAAAAAATGTGTTCATTAAATACTAATTTCATTTTAGGCACATCGTTAATTATACACGCGAACGATACAGATAAAATAAAACATCAAATTTGAAACTTTCGTCGAAAAGTTTGTCTCAAATCAAGTGCGATTTGTGTAGAAATAGTCTGTTTTTAAGTATAATAGCATATTTTTTTTCACTGTTAAACACACATTGAAAACAATAAAAAGACACAGATAATTTTAGTTAACTGCTTATAGACGCCATTTATCCGGAAACTAACCGCAAATGAACAGAACGGGAAATTATATAGTTATAAAGTCATTTTCAGAGAAAAAGCCAAATGAAGCACCTACTTTCTGGCGTCTTTGAGAGCGCATTTTAGTTTTTAGAGTTTTGTAGCTTAAATATTGTTTTACTATATCTACGTTTTTACCAAATTCGGAATTTGTTTAACTTCCTTAATTGCATTTCGATAGAGCTACAAATTTTATCTTTTTTAATGCTTCACAGAACTAAAGTTTAAAAGAAGATTTCATATTTTAATTTATAAGCTCAGGTTAAATTTGTTTAAATTGTATCGAATACTGGTTATAAATACTGGCTATTTTAAGATAAAATATGATTTAATATCAAACTAATTAAAAATTAAAATTGTCATGTATTACATTTTAGATAATTTTTTAATATGAAATAATATTTTTTTTAAATAATATAATATAGTTAATATTTTATTATTAAAAGTTGACGATACAATAGTTTGATTATTTAAAAAAAGGAATTTATTTAATGATTTGATTTTAACTTATTTTTACGAAGAGAGCTTTCCATGTAAAATATAGGAATATAGTTGAAGTATGAAGATGATTCCAAATTGTTTATAATTAGAAAAATAACAATATTAACGTTAACAATTTTTAACTTATATATTGTTGAACAATTTTGATTTTCAAAAATTATAACAAAATTTAACAAAGCATTCTTTTCAAAGCATCCAACATTTTATTACACATTGGATAATATAGTTATAATCATGTCGTTATTAATGTTTCTCTAATTATGAAATCCTAAATAATCGTATAATTTCTGTATTTACAAAAATTATTTATTTTATTATATGTTAAATACATACTGGACATATTGCATCATGAAATAATTAAAATATTCATCTATCAAATTTAAAATATAAAGTATACTTTATAAATATATTATTTTTTATATTTAGAAATATCGCATACTATCTCAACAATTTTGCATCTCAAAAGCAAAATGTATACCATATGCTATAATATAAAATATTCTATACTTTGATTAAAATAAGTTAAACAATTAAAAAAAATTGTGTTAAATAAATTTGAAACAAATAAATAAGAAAAAACATTCATAACTCCTCTTCCATAGTGAGGCTTAATATGTTTTTTTTAGAAATATTTTATGTATCACGAAAACATGTAAAATATCAACAAATGTAGGAAAAAAATTTTTAACAAAAAGGATACCTTTTTTAAAGCAATACACCTGTTTTAAAAATGCAGTTATTAATTACCAGCCTTTTTGTTTTATTTTAGAATAATGAAATAAAGGTTTTATACATCTCACTTTAAAAATTCAAAAAACATTAATGACAACCACACCAAAAAATAATTCAGATGATAGAACATTATTTTCTGAAATCTTAATCGGCCGCTGTTCCAAAATCACTTATAGAGGGATGAATAAGATAACTTATAGAGGGATGAATAAGATAACTTATTGAGTGATGAATAAAATAACTTATGGAGGGATGAATAAGATAACTTATTGAAAGATGAATAATATAACTTATAGATGGATGAATAAGATAACTTATTGAGTGATGAATAAGATAACTTATTGAGTGATAAATAAGATAACTTATTGAGGGATGAATAAGATAACTTATTGAGGGATGAATAATATAACTTATGGAGGGATGAATAAGATAATTTATTAAGGGATTAATTAGATAACTTATTGAGTGATGAATAAGATAACTTATAGAGGGATGAATAAGATAACTTATTGAGGGATGAATAAGATAATTTATTGAGGGATGAATAATATAACTTATTGAGGGATGAATAAGATCATTTATAGAGAGATGAATACGATATCTTATTAAGGGATTAATAAGATAACTTATTGAGTGATGAATAAGATAACTTATAGAGGGATGATTAAGATAACTTATTGAGGGATGAATAAGATAACTAATGGAGAGGGATGAAAGGTAACGTAATTTATTAATTAATATGTATTATACATTTAGATTATATTATTGTTAAATTTATACGAAGTAATAATTGTCAAATTTAAACGAAGAAATAATTGTTAATTTTAGTTTAATTATATAATGTTACTCCATTTTATTATACTACAATTATATAACATAGAACTTTTATTCCTAATTCATTTAGCAAAAATATGTATTTGTATGTACATATATCCAATTTACTTAAAAACAAAATGAAAAATATTCTGAACATTTTCGTCTAATAATGTAGGCTTCGATTAATTATTTTATTAAATTATAAAACGTTATACATATTTTTACTAATAAAATCGCAGTAGTCATAAAACAAATTTTCAATATAAAAATAAATTGTAACAAACCTATTTTAGAATGTATGTGCGAACCCCACTAATGATATTAATTTTTAAAATTCATGTTCAAACTATATAATATTGAAGTTTTTGCATTGAAAATATTATTTTATTGTATACATTCTTTCAAAGGATTAATGCCAAAATTATTTCGGCATGACATAATTTATTTTAAAACATATCGATATTATATCTATCTTTTCCATATTTTAGGCTACCCCTCCAAGCGAATAACATTACAAGATGTGTCCAACGTTGACCATTCATCCGCGCATTCGAAGCTACGAATAGGTCAACTCACAAATAGTGTCCTGCTTTGTTATGTTTTTTATAGGTCATTATCAATCATCTTCTAGTCCGATGAAACATATATACATATATAGTTCCCATTGAGTATTTCAATAGTTATCATGTAGCATTTGTAAACAAGATTGATAAGTAACTCACTTTCTCTCTCTCTATTTCTCTCTTTATATATATATTTAATACAATATTTTAAATATGTATCGATATAAATATCATCATCTACTTCATTGTTCCGATGTTGATGTTATATTATTTTTTGCATTTTTAATTAACTTATACCGTAGTAGACATATCCGTTATAAGAAAAGATTTTTATTCTGATTACTACCGTATTTCCAGATAAATATTTTATACCTTGTTGTTTACGTTATTTGAGAATTGTTAAATTATATATTTATTTAAAGGCAATTAAAATACCATTCAAAATTGCATATATAATTTTTTTAATGAACTTATTAATAACATTTTATTTAATTGAACTTTATAGGCACCGTATTTTTCCGACGTATTCAAAATAATATTTTTATGACAAAAATAGAGATTCTAAGTATTATAAGTAAATATGTATATTGAACTAAACAAATTCTTATTCTGTAAAGCAAAAAGCGTTTTACATTTAAAATGTTATATATATATTTTTTAAATTATTAAAATTACATCTAACTTATTACAATTCAAAACATTAAGATATAAATAATACTTTGTATTAGAATCCTTTTTTTATTTAAATATTTTGAGGGGTTAATATCTCATACATTATATAAGATAGTCATATCATTTTTCATATAATGTTTTATTCATAACTCCTATCTCTCAAATATAATCTATTTCTTTATCATGAAATAATTATCTACATTGGTTTAAACTATGTCCATGTTTATTAAATGTTCACAAAATACATATATTTTTAAAATACTACACACTAAGTAAAAACATCCATGCTAAAAGCTGTAATACCAAATAATTTCTAAATTAATTAATTAAAACGAACAACAATTTTTGCACCTGAAAAATATCTGAAAACAACTTTGACCTTTGAACTTTGAGCTTTGACCGAAATTACTTTTGATGGTTAAAGCGGGGAAAATGTTACATGTTTTCTTTTCTCCATACCCTGGATTTGTCTCGTTAACTTGAGTAAATGAGTGGATCTATTCATCTTTATCATCAGCCTCCAAAATTAACTATATGCTAAAAGAACTATATTCCACTTAAAATAAAATACTGATATAAATTTTATATTATGTCCTCGAATATGATGTTTTGATATGATTGATTTTGTAACAAACAAGAATAAACAGCAATACACACATAAACTGCATGATTATTGTCGAGAGTTTACATTAAGATTGCTACCTCCATGTTACAATAAAGTAGTACTAATGCTGCCATATTCACAGTGCTTAATTATACTTTAAACCAACTTATCTTGTGGCTCTGTATTGCAATCTCTGGAGCAGTTTTGAAGTCTTGGACTCCCCTTTATTATATCTATAAAGTTTACTTTCAGTAAACTTCAAATCTTGCATCAGACAATCATTAATCAGAATCTTTTATTATTGCACTATTGTATCTATATCACATTATTTGTATATATCGTTTTTGTGAGCATAATATAATTCATCTGTATAAACCTATAATGTACAATATACCTAAACCCATTATATATACACAATATATAAATATACAGCTGTATGTAAAAATCGGTTTTCTTACTTTCTTATTAGCTGTATAATATATAGCTATACTAATAATGGGAATTGAAATGACACTAATGGCCTCTAATTCGATAAGAAAAGATTTGTATGTTTGCCAACCTTTTATTATAAATGTATAGAGTTATTTATAATGCAATAAAAGAACTGTTATATATAATGTATAACATGTTGCAGAGGATTATCAATGTCTGGATCAATCTAACATAAAAAGAATGCTCTTTGTTAATCATAACGAACATAGAAGAAAGAAATATGAATGAATAGTTATTTATAAATATGATAATTTTATATTATTGATACGTGTCAATAATATATTTATAGAACAGGAGCAAGACGCATTAAAAGGCGTGAATAAGGAAATCTTCTCGTGGGCGGTATATTGTACAATAATTATATATTTTGAAAAATATTACGGCACGAGTTTGTATTATATACCAACTATTTAAGATTAATATTTGGATATAAGTAGGTATAATTGAAGGGAGGATGACAGAAGTTTAATTAATATTGTCTTATTATTAAGATAATATACTTATCATATTAGATTTCTCTTCAAAGAATAATTGAAAACTATTTAAAAAATCCAATCTTATAAAAATTAACTTATAATTTGTCAATCAACACATATTATTATGCTTTAAATTGTAAAACTATCGCACAAGATCATGATCGTTTTTCTTAAACGAATCTGGAAAGCTTTTTTTCATTATTTATTATTATTATTTCTGGTTTCAAATTGAGCGAAATTTATAATATTTGAACCATGTTTCGGTTTACGACTATTAAATATAGATTAATTAATGCAAACTCACCGACATGATGTCCAATATTTTTTAACATTGAAAACGACAGTATTACGACATTAGAAGGGCATTTTCAATAGGTAACTATAATTTAAACTTTGTTTGGAAATAGTAAATACAAGACAATAAACAATAATAAGTTACAAGTAATCGATTGTGATTAATAAATTTAAAAAAATGAAATCTATCTTTAAATTTATTAATCGCGCGCTTTGACAAAATTTATTTTATTAGAAAAATATTAAGTAGTGCCAAAGTAATGATATTTATATGATAACTAAATTGTACACCTAATATATACATTTATTAAATATATATATATATATATTTTTTTTTATTGTATATGATAAATACCGACTGCGAACTCTTTGTCCTTGGATTTTCAAATTTACTTATTATTAATTTAAGTTATTATCAATTATTAATTCAAAAAATCAAATCAAATAATTAAAAATAAAATTGTAATAACATTATTTTGCACTGATGTAGATGGGGCAAATTTATTTTATTAATTTATTTTATTTATTTTATTTATTTATTTCACATAATATGGTTAACTAAACAAATAGGGGCAGTGGCCGGTACGTCTATGTTCCTTCAGACAAAACATACAGTTCTGCGTGCAAGTGTCTGCTGCATTTTATCAGGTAATAGTAGGTATAATGATACATTCAATTAACATTAGTATAATACATTTTTAGTAATAATCATTTTATATTTTAAATATTTAAAAGTGTACACAATGATAAAATTATTAAATATTAGCACAATATTGTTAATTTTGTTAGTTGTTTTTATATTTATTATATTTATTATATTTTTCTGAATTGAATTATTAATAAATTTCGTCTCATAAATTTCTAATTCGATAACATTAAAACATAGAATTATACAGTTATGATTGTAACGTAATTCAGATTATAAACAAAGGTGAACAAATTGTAATACTTCAATTTTATTTTAAGAATTTTAGCCAAAATATTTGACTTTATTTTTATAATGCTAAGATTACATATTTTCGCTTTCTTCTAATTCCAACTAGACAAATATATATCTCATTTAAGTTATTTGTGTTATTCTATCCTTTGAGTACAAGTTGTGTTTCAATTTATATTAAACTATTATTGTTTCTATTATGTTCCAATTTATACTAAAATGTTAATGTTCCTAATAGGTTCCAATTTATATTAAACTAATAATATTCCAATCTATACTAAAATGTTAATGTTCCTATTATGTTCCAATTTAAACTAAACTATTAATGTTCCTATTATGTTAAATTTTTTACTAAACTATTAATGTTCCGATTAATACTAAACGATTAATGTTCCGATTAATAGTAAACTATTAATGTTCCGATTTATACTAAACTATTGATGTTCCTATTAGGTTCCAATTTATACCAAACTAATAATATTTCAATCTATACTAAAATGTTAATGTTCCTATTATGTTCCAATTTAAACTAAACTATTAATGTTCCTATTATGTTTAAATTTTTACTAAACTATTAATGTTCCGATTAATACTAAACTATTAATGTTCCGATTTATACTAAACTATTAATGTTTCTATTATGTTCCAATTTATACTAAACTAATAAAATTCCAATCTATACTAAAATGTTAATGTTCCTATTATGTTCGAATTTATACTAAACTAATAAAATTCCAATCTATACTAAAATGTTAATGTTCCTATTATGTTCCAATTTATACTAAACTAATAAAATTCCAATCTATACTAAAATGTTAATGTTCCTATTATGTTCCAATTTTTACTAAACTATTAATGTTCCTATTATACTAAATTATTAATGTTCCTATTATGTTCCGATTTATACTAAACTATTAATGTTCCAATTTATGTTAAACTTTTAATATTCCTATTATTTTTCAATTTATATTAAACTATTAATGTTTCTATTATATTTCAATTTATACTAAACTATTAATGATTCTATTAATGTTCCAATTTATTCTAAACGATTGATGTTTTTTATTATTATAAAAGGTGTTTCGCAAATACAAGTAAATTATACCCAACTCCGATATGAAATTTATTGTGATTTTGGAAAAATTTATCATACTTTGTTTCCGTAATTAATGTAAACATGTAAAGAAACCTCTCAAAATATAACATTTTTTGTTATTAAAGAATAGGCATTTATATTTATAAAAAGATATAGTGATTTCATATCATGTTACATATTTAATTGCAAATTTGCGCCTATGCATAGTAAATTATCAGAATTTATTGAGGAATTATGATTACCATAACCAATTAAATATTTATCTTGAATTTTTTAGGATTTAAAGCTATAATCTATCCTTTGATTTCATTTTCTGAAACACTTATCGTTAATTTGAATCATCGCTTCAATCAGCTTAAAGCAGCAGCACAAAATGTTTGATAACTGATATTACCATTAATGCTTTCCTCTGATAACTCATTAATTTACTTTTATAAACCGGAATTAGTCAATCAAATTTCGTATCAACATAAAGGCGCTGGTTATTCCGCTCTATTGAAGATCGTTTATCAATATAGGTGTAGCAGCATAATAAAAGGTCAACATTATACAATTATAAGAGATAAATAACTCTGACAACATTTGACGCATTCCGTGTATACAGATAAGTTATGGGAACTACAATTTTCCAGTTATCCTTGTGGATACCATCTGTCAAACTTGTCTTTGCATCTTGGGAAATAGGCTAATAGTTAAAATAAAATTCATGTTGTGATAAAAGTGCCTCGGGACGCAAAGTATAAAAATAATTGTGCTTGCGCGATCAGTACCGTCTCCGTCAGTGTTTTGCCAATTGTCCCGCCATATTAGCCATTAGTCCATTTTCGTTGAGATCTACAAAATATGCTGAAGATTTGACTGTAATTCTATTAAATGGCATGATATAAAAAGTAGAATTGTACAATGTTAAAGTTCTACTATTATATTATATTAAATCAGTTTAAATTTGTGTGCACCGCTTGCAATGGTAAATTTCATTGCCGACGTCCATTATTAGAATTCTGTTTTTATGGTACCCCATGCTAGTTAGATTACTCACAATTTGGTGATTTGGTGAGGAAGACTCCCTGACGTCACTATAATACATTTAAACATATTTATTGGCCTATCAGGAAGTTTTATTGGACATACGGAATTTCTGGCCAGTTCAACAGCATATGATTGTGTTGTGTACAGATTGTACAGGAGAACAACATGTTAATTTTCATATCAGAACAAACAGGTTGCACTCTGAGTTAATTATAAAAAACTTTAAAAATATTAATAATTCCATATTTGATCATTTAAAAAATGGGAAAACAGCAAAAATTAAGAGTATTTTAGCAAAAAATTATTATGATTTCTGAGAATTTGATACTGTGTATTCACTTGAATTAACGACAAATATATCTCTTAAAGGAGGGTCGTTGACTGCGGACCACTCCTGTCCAGGGGCGGGCAACTTGAAGCTCTGTTAGATCTGTCGATAGCATTCCAGTGACTGTTGGACATCATCTGACCGACTCAAAGCAGTTGTTGCTATAACAGAAGTCTCCGTTTTCTGTCTGTGGCCTGAGTATAGCTTTAGCGAGTCCGATAACTGATATTGTGCGCTACGTTAAATTTTGAAGAATACAATAAATCTTATTTGATTGTTGGGTGGCACATATCTATATTTTATCCAGACGTTGCTTTTAAATTAAATAATATATATATATATAGGTATAGTTATAGTTATATCAATTTTCACAATATTATTATATATCATTTTATTAAATAATATAATTAAGTTTTACTTTATTAAATATATATTTTACATAAAATATTTATTTTCATAAAGTACTATACTATCTATGCATTTCAATATTTTTTAGAAAAAATCATTTCAAACGATATTATTCCTTTGGAATATTTATCTATATTGTTCAATGTCGCAAGGATAAACCTGATTTTATTTGTAGGTGTTTGACAAACTTTAATAGATTTTTTCCCTCTAAAAAAGTACTAGTAATTGTTATTACAAAAAGCAAAAGTTATACAAATATTATATTAGACCACTTCAGGTATACAATAATACCACCACTTGACGAAATATCGCCACTTGCCAGTTAAACATATTAAACCGAAATTTATACAAAATAGTTTAGATATTTCTTAGTAATAAGTGAAACATCTCAAATCGACTCTGTTTCCAATTGATTTAATTAGTTTTATATACATTACGGACTTCTCAAGCAAGCGTAACGACTTTAACTAATCTATATAACGAGGATTTCATGTCATAACCCATGCTAACAATAATACTTAACAAGTGTTGCCGCTAATAGCCGTAATTACTGATGTCAAGTCGCCCACTATATTTCATGGTTGTTAGTGATACCAGTTGTTAGGGGCTGTTTAAAGTCCATCCTGACAGCGTTTCCAGTCGCCCGCTACAGCTGTTCACTGTACGTCCGGGGAGAAATTGCCCGGATTCTTTTATTTTCAGTGTATGTGTAAAACATATTGCCAGTAACTCATGCTTTAATATTTATTAAAAAAACGAAACATCGACAATTATTCCAACTAATTCTGCGTTGCTTCCATTACAATGCTGTATTTATTACAGGTAAAATAGTGATTGAAATTAGCTAAAATGTGAAAACAGTTAGTAAGAATCCATGTTTATGATTTATGAGCATTGAGTTGCACATTTATGATTTTAGACATACAGATGTCTGTGCCCATATTAGAAAAATTTTCGTAACTTAAATGTATTTGTTAATTATTTACACATAAAATAATTAGGTAAATATTTTCAGTTGTGGGAAGCAGCTATAATTTTAAATATTTCATTTTATCTGTAACCTAGCTGCAATATTAGCTGCCTTTAAAGCAACATGTATATCTCTTGCGATATGTTATACTTTACAAAATGTAATATTGTTATTTTTTTGAGAAAGACATAGAAATACATTTAAAGCCCGCAAAACAATCAAAATGGCATATTTAAATCATTTCAATTTATTATACATACAAATATAGATATGAATTTCTTTCAAACAAACAATCCATATCTATGTATACAAATATATAAGTTGATTGATATAAATCTGAAATTATTTTATTATTAACTAAACTATTTTTATATTCAAACCTTTTAAATATAAATAATGAAAAATATATTTGTAGAGTCTCTTTACATGTTTCTTAATCATTTAATGAATCTAAAGTATTGAACTTTTTATGTTATTTCTAGTATTATGGTATACCTCGCATCTGTGATCGATACTGTGCTCGCTATCTGTGCTCGCATCTGTGCTCGCTATCTGTGCTCGCCATATGTGCTCGCATCTGTGATCGACACTGTGCTCGCTGGCTATCAACATTTAATATAGTAAAAAAATGTATAACACTTTATTATTTATTATAAAGTTTAATTGCTAATTTTTTAATATGATTCTCAAATATATGTTTGAAGCACTTATCTTATGTAATTTTAAAAATTGTATTAACTTTACCCCATAGTTAATTAGGATGAAGCATGCCTTTCCCTTTTCCGGTTTTAACGCCAATTCTCCTCAAAATATAATTCTAACACAATCGTCAATTTTGGAAATTTGAAAACTTGCTGTGTTTGCAATACTTTCCATCGTTTTTTTAAATTATCTTGATAAAATATTATGGTATCACATTTCCTTGTGATGAAAATATTTATTTACTCTGTTTCACAAGTAGTCATTAATGATAAAAACTTCCCATAAATACTATTTCCATCAACAGTGTCTTTACAATTCGTTCAATTGTAGTCAACAGTTTTATTAGCATACTACATCTGGTAGAATCACTAAAAATTATATCTTAATTTCCAGCCCTCCAGAAATTAATATTAATATTTAGTTACTTTGGTTACTTAGTTACTTAGTTACTTAGTTACTTAGTTACTTAGTTACTTAGTTACTTAGTTACTTATATGCCATTATATTCGTACTTCTATTGCCAATGGCCACTACATCTGGCTTTTACTATAACTTTGGGCAACAACATAATTTCAAAAATATAATTTGATTTTCACAATTTATATAATAGTTAAAATTACACACTCTTCGGCCGTCGAGTGGTTTGGTTAAGTTTGTTATGAGAAGTGTGACAGTTATGAGAAGTGTGACAGTTATGAGAAGCGTGACAGTTATGAGAAGTGTGACAGTTATGAGAAGTGTGACAGTTATGAGAAGTGTAACAGTTATGAGAAGTGTGACAGTTATGAGAAGTGTGACAGTTATGAGAAGTGTGACAATTATGAGAAGTGTGACAGTTATGAGAAGTGTGACAGTTGCACGTGGTAAAATCGTTTAAATACGCCGCTGAGGGTCCAAATACCAGAGCATCATACCAACATTTTCTTTGTGGTCTATTTATTAATTGTCTGTGGATGGGGTGATTTCACATCATATTTGATTATCTTATAGATCGTGTGAATTGTGTACTTATGAATTTTTGTGTTTTCTTTATTTGGGTCTGCTTATTGTATGTTAATTTGTACGAATAGGCTACTTACAAGAAACGGTATCTTGTATTCAATATTTTCTTCAAATTATTAATATTTTTACATTGTAAAGAAAACTTCTGTATATACGTTTTTATATTGTTCTTTTATTTATATTTTATTTTATAATTTATTACATGGAGATATATCTAACCACATGTTATATATAACAATTGTGGAAAGAGGGGCCTGTTGGTTTTATTAACAGTTTCATTTAATATAAAAATAGTATCTTAATTAATCCTAATTAAATTAATTAATGCGAATTGTATTATTTATCACAGGGATTCAAAATACTAATGAAATTATTCTAAATTGTTCAATTTAATATATAATTTATCAAAACATCAATTTGTGTAATAAAAAATTATTCATATCAATAACTTTTAACGATTTCTTTTTATTAAGCAGACTAATTTCCTGATATTGCCAAATTTTTATTTTGCTTAGTCACTTTCTTTCACTAATATTATTTTAAATTGATTTTACCAAGGTATTAGTTACATGATATTAATAGAACTAGCCGAATGTTTAATATAATTATTTCTACTGATTTATTAATATTTTGTCAATGCTTTTTTCTTTTTGTAATTGTTTCAAAAGAAATAGCAATATTATACAAAAATTTAAACTATTTTAACTATGTATAACATACAGTATAATGTGTAGATCATATTAAAAAAATAACAACTTTAAAAATAGCCTTGAAATACAATAGTCATCTCTGAGAATTATAAATAGCTATAGAATATTGTGTCACTCAAAATTGTTACATCAATTACCAATATAAATTTGCTATCAAAATAAAATTGTTATATGCTTTAAAGCATAATCACATTCAGCATCATTTGCACTTTGGGAACGGAATATAGTACAGAAACAATCTTGGTGTCAAAATGTATGTCTCGACATATATCTAAGATGACCTTTTCTGCGATAGTCCATATATTTGATCTACTTTAGAAGCTATAATGACCTACTTTTCATTTTAGCCACACATTCATCCGCACATTCGGCATAAGATTCATCTGTATACTTTCATCGACAAATAATTTGTAAAACATACGAATGCAAAAGATTGCTAAAAAATGTTTTATATGAAGCATCAATTATTATGCACTCATGTGTATAGTTGTAGGGAAATCAGACTCTATCGTCAGATATAATTAGTGGTTAATGCGGTTAAGCTAGCATCTGTGATATCAATATATCTTTGCCATACACTTATTAATAAATTATACATATATGTTATACTTTATATATTTGTCAGGTATCATAAAAAGCGTTTTATATTCAACTATATTCTGAATTTTAAAATATCATTCGCATAACCTTCTTCATAATGAGTTGGGTAATATATGTTAATCAATAATTTAATTAGAATAATTATTCAAACATAATAAATAAATTAAATAAATTATATCAATTAATTCAATAAAATTATTTAAACCAATTAAATCAAATTATCCATTAATTAAATGAAATCAATTTAATTGAATTGAACCGATCAAATCAATTAAATCAATTAAATGAAATGAAATAAAATAAAATAAATCTATTTAATCGATCAAATAAATCAATTGAATCGATCAAATAAATTGAATCTATAAAATTGTAATTCAAAATATTATCTAAAATTGAAAAGATTATTAAAGGAATTTCACAAAGAACAGTTTATTAGAAAATAATTTATATATACTCGTTACGGATAATCATTATATAAAATAGTCAACTGTTTTCTTTCATCACACGTATTTAAACATAAGATTATAATATTACATCCATAAATAATATCATTTATTGAATATTAAATGTTATCCCACTTAATAGCATTAGATATAGTAATACAATCTTTGTATGTGTAGAATAAAGCTCAATAATTGTTTCATTTTTATTCGAGGTGTTGCTCAATTGATGCTATATTATATTATTATATATTATATTGATATTATAACTAAAAGTTACATTATATACAAGTCTTTTATCAAAGTCTAATTTGCTAGTTATTGTGTATAAATTCATGCATGATATATAAATCTTACTTAGGAAGAATATTAGAATCCTCTAGATAATATATTTTTCTAAATCATAACAATACTCGATTTTAATGTTGCATGACTTTTTTTTACCGTTAGTGTTTGCAAATATACTGAATTGTATACATTGCATTAAATTATTAACATGTTTCAATTGAACTATTGTATTTCAATAAATTCAAAATTTAATTCTGTTCAATAATTTTGTACTCTCATAAAAAAGAAAAAGGAAGAAAAGATAAACATTATTAACGCGCACCTGAATTACTTGCGCGAGTCTTGCGCGACCTGGTTACTTGCTTTCTCTTGGCTGAGTGAAAAACCTCGATCTGTTGATTCTTATATTATGTCAATAAAAGAAAGTATCAATGCTCACCAAATTATATAATTCAAAATACGTGATACTACGTTTGGATAATAATTATGTTAGAGTAATAAGTGTAAGAGAAAGGGAGAGAGAGATAAAGTAGAGATATGAGTATGAAATTACTGTAAAATCGATTCTGCCATATCATTTCTCGTTTCCGTACGTTAAAAAATATTCCTTTTTGTCGAAATTTGCAAAAAAAACAGTCGAACAGACATTTTTATAAATAAAGTAGTATTTATCCATCAAACAGAATGATATATTTTTAAATAATAATCTTAGACGATAACGTGTAGTTTTGCTGAAAATTTGAAAATATTGTTTTACTATTATATATGTAAAAATGAATTTCTATTTATATTTTTTTATATATTTGTAATAATAATATCAAAATTGATTTAGCAACATAACGAAAAAAACTATTTTAAAAATGTACGATCGAGATTACGCATTTAATAATTATTTCTGTAAAATTCGTGCAAACGTCGATTATTTCTATATAATTAATGGGCTGTTGTTATGTTCTATAACTACCTCGAATATTTTTAATTTGAAATCTAACTCTTACGCTATTTAGCGGATCTTAATAAAATATTCAGTTGATTTTAAGTAGATTAGAGTATTATATATAATGTATAGCCTATATATATATTATTTTTTATATATACATACATATATATACTATATTAGAATAGATTTGAGTACCCTATTTGGTATACCATACATCTGGGACATTAAATACAAAAAAGAGAGATTGGGAAGTAGTAATGGAGAGATGCAGAAATGAAGAGATAAAGACAAGAAGAGTAGGTGAAGAGATTAACATTTTATTTAAATTAAAAATGCATATATAGAAAGAATAAATCTAAGTTTCTACATTTGGGCTATTGCGTTGGTTATTATTATTTGACAGTTTTACAGTTATAATCAGTATTTTATTTTATATGGTTAACTAATATTTTATAGTCATTAGTCTTGAAAACTTTAATAATGCTATACCTATGGATTAAATTTTTATTAAAAAATGCACAATAAACGTGTGTAATCATGATAGCTCAATGCTAGTAACAATATTATATATTTCAATACTCATAACATCTCGCTGTGTGTCAATTATTGTTAAATCTTAAATGTAAAACACATTATAAAACATATTTAAATCCATTGAAATTTAACCAGATTACTTTTTTTATATTAAAAACATGGCGACGTATTTATTGATATTTCTAAGAAATACATATAATATGCATTTGTGTAAAAATAATTGCATTATTTCAAGAACAAAAAAAATCAAAATAGAATTTCTTTGATGAAACCTGATAGGTGACAGACCAAAGTAAGAATTTAACACCGATATCCTTCCTGTATGTTGTGATATTTTTAGAAAGCGTAAATAATCAAACTATTCTAATATACATTGGCCTACACTATAGTGTGATAGACGTTTTCTTTTCGCGACATTAAATTATTTCGTTTGTTACATCTTGTAATAGACGGGTGCATTTAGTACATCAGAAAAAGAAATTGATAAATTTGTATCCGATGCTCCAATAATTTATAATGTTGTGGAAAGCGGTTAACATAATTAGTTGAGTATTTCAAATTTAATAAATCACCCCAGTGCTGCCTGATCAGAATAATATTTTTTGGGCATTCCGATGGTTTTAAAAAAGTGTGGTATAATAAATAAAAATCAGACAAATAAATTGAATACAAAGTCCTTCCCTTAAAAATTATTTACTGTGATAAATAAAATAAAATGAAGAGGCCATTTTTCATTTATTTATTATTCTAATGATAAAAGTTTTAAATGTTTGCAAAATCTCCACTGATTAACATGTCGTCATTGTTGTCAACATTTTTTCAAAATCACAGAGTCAAATTTGTTTATAAATGTTAGCTTATGACAACGATATCTTATAATAAAATTTGAGGATATAACAAACACCTTTACTATTAACTTATCTTCTCTTCTCTGTGACACATCTAATCCAAACATCACGCCAGTCATTTGACAACACCAGTTTTAGGTAGTTGCGTTTAATAGGTATGATATACTCCTTTGCAGATTGTTGATTGTTTAATATTATACGCTTTGAAAAGAACCTTCTTAATCGAATGCACCGTTTACTTTTAGTAATACTTATTATACATAATAACATCGGACGGTTTCAACTTTATTATATTTTAAAAGCCCACTATTTTAAGCATGTGAATTGAATGATAAAATGAAGACATTTGCAATGAAAATACCGAACGGTTGGGAATAATATTGTATCTAATTTAGTCTTAAATAACACTTTTTGAGACACTGATCGCTGTATATAATTATATATACAATATAATTTTACGTACTTGTATACTATTTAATCTAGAATATCAATTTTTAAGGAAGTGATAACGCCATAAAATGTTTGATATTGATTAAATTGTTAAATTGAACAAAATTACACAAACATTTTCCAATTGCATATTTAAAGGGCGATTTGATAATCGCATATCGGTCATGGATTTTGAAATATCCTCAAACATATTTCAAAACACAGATTGATCGAATTGAGACTTACAATAACTACAAATTATATTTAATTTTTTATACAACAAATGTTTAGTATAAATTTAAAATGAAACATATTTAAATGACAATATTATATTTAATATTTCTTCGATGTTTATAGTTTTTTATCCTATACGCGTAATATTAATTTTAATTTATTTTTAAAATATACAATCCATACGCACTCTGATGAATTAAGTATAAAAAAATCTGCTGCTTGTTTTTCCATAAACTTAAATTATGCGACAAATGCGCACCGAAGTAACTCAAATAAATGTCAACCACAAATCTTGTTAAACTAAAAGTCAAGAAGAACGAACATATAAGATATTATAATAAGAGAGAAGAAGTTTACAAACCGCAGCCTCGACAGAAACCTTTATAAGTGAACTTTTTCGACATCTAGTTTCCGATGTTCAGTTTTGATTCAACTGCGCTCGTCATCTTGAAGGCAAACAATCAGCCGACCACCCCCCGGCACCATATATCGATACGCCTCAATTAGTATCGCCATGGCGCGGTGCAGAGATGTATAGACAGAGCCCCGGTTGTTTGCGCACAAATTAGTTATATACTCTTGTTAGTTTTCGTTTACCCCCAAAAGTTTGTGAAACCGAGAATTTGAGATGACTTAACAACACCGCATGTCCCCCCCTTCTCTCTCCGTCTCTTTAAACTAGATTTTGTTTTCAACTGAGGTGGGGGGGGGGGGAGGGAGAAGTGTGTGAACAGGGTTGCAACAAGCAACCATAGGGGGATAGGCTGTACTGGGTGGGTCACTTAAACCTTATTATCAAGTCAAAAGTCAATTGAACTGGATAGACGAGATCACTTCTGCTGATTACGATTGACCATTCCATGATCTGAATTCCTGTATGGTGCTCTAATGTTTTAAAATGTTCTTTACCAACTTTTGTTTATATATATATTATATATATATAGAGAGAGTTGATTAATATGATTAATTTTAAAAACCGTGCTTATTTATCTACGATGGTATTTGATAGATTTTTTATGAAATTTTGTTTCATGAAGAATGTGTAAGATTATTAGATTGTAAGAATATATACTATATAATTGGACCTTTAAATATGAAACTATACAATTGTAGAGGTTATTTGTAATATTAGCTACTACATTTTTTAGATATGATATTTTTGTTTCGTTTTTAATTTATGAAACATATTTTTACAAAAGCTTCATTTTATGTTTAACAAGTTAAATTGTAGTCTTTGAGAACAATGCGCTTCGTAATTGCTTAGTTCTTTATGGGTGTTTTAAGTACCTAAGGCAGATATGAGGCATTAGTATACACTTTACTATAATAGATTATTATTAATACGAAAGTTGAAAAAGGATAGAGACAGTCTTCGACCCGATTTTGTTAAAATTTAGTTTTGACCTGATGTTTTTTAATTAGTTATGTATACAATATATCTAGGCTTATTTATTCTACTTTTATCGCGTCTACAAAAAATAATCAAAAGCATGGTAGCTACTTGGAACAATTTTTATGACTAATTAAAGGTAATGTTCATTTGATAAGTGAGCAACAAGGATCTCCCCTCCTCCTCCCCATGTAAAATGCAGAAACTAGTATTGTTTCTCGTTTAATTTTTTGATTAGATAATATTTTATATATACTGTATATATATTTTTAAGTACTAATGCTTCTAAATTATAGTCTTAAGTTATATTGATACGGAGAATAGCATATAAATATTTTTGACAATTAAGTGAATCAATTATTGAAATCACAAAATTCTTTTATTAAATCATGGATTGCCTAGCAAAATACTGACATATTCGCTATATATCCTCAATCATGTTATTCTGGAACCATTTTTTTCTTCTGGCTTAATTAATAGAGTGTAGAATATCCAGTAAAAAATGATATAATTATGCATATTATTATCATACGCAGTAAATGCCAGCCAAATTCAATTAGCAATTAGGAGATGTTTTCTTGCTTTAGCATTTATTTTTTGAGGATATTTTAAAAGCATGATTTACATTTTCTGGTATATATATTTATACGCGTTCAAATCTTATTAACACTATAAACATGTGGCTTAAATATGTTTGCTGTATATTGACTGAGAGGTGTGTATCTCTGATCCAATATGTCAAAAAATAAATAGCAGTTTGCTACTATTTGTAATTTTTTAAGGTTTGAAAATTAATAAATTTATAAAAGGAATAAAGATAAACAAATAAATAATAGTAAATAATACAAAGCATCATAATGCTTTCTTTTTGTGTTGATTTAATGACGGTTTTGATATATATATATTATAAATTAATGAATTTTTCACTGTCCTTAAGTCATATTGGATTGTTTAATGATTTCTTTATATTTTCTAGTTATTTTTGCAACGATTTGAACATTTTAATTATGCTTTTAAGTATTCTTTAAATAGCACCTTTAAGTCACATTCTATATGTTTTATGATTTCAATACATTTTTGTATAAAAAATGTTTTGATTTTAGCAGTTGGCTTATAATGTTTAATGTTTTATTATTGTAAGTGTACTTAAATTTGTCTTTTATTACATTAGGTATATAACTATTATGTTATGTACAAGAAATTGGCAACGTTTTTAACGAATAATAATAATATTATGGTTATTATTTAATATGCATCAAAACTAACATATTTAAACATGGTGTATCCAAACTCCGCACTTTGGGTTATATAATCTAAACTATAGAAATAAAACTTATTATTACTTATTATTATTCACATCATGTGGTTTTTGCTGGTGGATATCCCCGAATTACTACCTCTGATGTTTTACTAT
>JAUZND010092428.1:0-64378 GCA_034780555.1 Coelogynopora nodosa | reverse complement strand
ATCTCCAAAAGCAATATTTCTCACATCTAATTCTCCATTTTCTTCCATTTCAATCATTTGTGATGAAAACTCAAACCATACTGCATAGTCTTCCTCATCTAGCCCTTGATGAAGTTGAATTTTATAAGTTACTCATTTACTTATTGACCAATCACAACTTCCATTCAAAATATAACTCCATACAGTGCATTTGTTAATACTTATCTACTCATTTACTTATCTCATTTACTGTCGTTTGACTTTTGCCCATCCCTGTAGGTACAATGTGGATTGTATTCATTCTTTCAAATCTGACCTGCATGGTTTCTAATATACAATAGGCATAAACACAATTTCAGATATGCCAACCTTTCAATAAGCTAAATGGGGACAATTTTTATATTCTCCAGTTATGTATGATCATTTTTATATCTGAGGTTGATACTAAATTTTAGGAATATATTCTGATTTTAATTTTCTAGGTAATAAAGTTAGAATAGGATAAAAACAGATTTAATGTAACATTATATTTATGTTTTGTTCCAGGGATATGTATCAGATATACTTAGCATCAATATCATCATGACCTTCAGGATTATATGATCAAATCAGCATCAGATTATATCCCAGGTATTTGACATCAGTATTCCTGGTTTTATAATATTAATTAATTAAATAATAACTATTCCATTTTTATAATAATATATATTTTTATTGTTTGTCTAATAAAAAAATTATTAAGAAAATTATTAACAAATCATATTACTATTCACTTAGAAATTTTTTGTTTAATATACTTTAACAGTTAAAAATGTCAATGACATTACCATACACATATATACAAAACTGTTTGAAAAGTGAAAACTTAGACTACATTTACATGTTCTATAATTATGTACATTGCATCATCAGTTTTGAACAAAAAATTGTGGCAAATAAACGAAATGTTTATATTAACATATGTGTATATATACTTGTTCGCATAATTTTAAATATCTCCACAAAAAAGATATAAAAAAAATTGTGTAAAGATGTAATTTTACGAGAACTAATAAAAATATATATTGCGAAAATAACATTAAAATTTATGTTGTAAAAATAGAATAATTAAAAAATATATATATATCTGTCAAATACTGATGATTATGGTTTTCCAATTTTTTAAAATTAATTTAATGAATGGATCAGTTACTTATACATAATTTTGTTTGTATTAAAATTTAAAATATTCTAAAATGAAAGTTCCTGTTATAGTCCCGTTCCTGTTATATAAATATAATTCCCGGTACAATTAGGTAGCTATTCAATTTCACACAAAGTTACCTTGATAATAACAATGCATTAATAATGTACTAAAAAAATAAATATATGAGTCACTTTCTCTAAAATAAACAACTTAAAAAAGATAAAGTAAAAATGAATACTTTTTAATTAATAAATTTATTATATCCATTTCTTCACTGCATTTATATTATTATGCTAAATCTCTCAAAAACCGCTAACTAAATCAAGTAGAGTTACCTATTAATTTACCTATATTAGTTAACGTACCTTTATTATCAAAACAAGTATATTTGCTTATGATTAATTTATTTCAATATACAAAAGATTTTATTTTTGAGAAATAATAATGGCATAATGATGTGACTGTATAACGATGTATTATATTTGAAACATAAAATATTATTATTTTGTATATTTGCATAAAAAATCGTAGGAAATTGTGTAATTATTATCTTACTTATAATATATTTATATTGTTTAGTCTTCAGAGGAAATTTGGGGACGGTCACATAATAAACAAATTCTTAAGGACCACAATTTTGATTGAGCATTTTTTATGAATTATAAGGTGGGAACAAGGGTAAAAGGATCCAATCATCTATGTACTCAACCAATTGAGCCATATTACTCTCTACATATCACTATATAGGCGATGAGTCATGCTTAAGAATATTGAAACAGCTGTGACAGCTATAATTGTGAATATATACACATAGGCTTATAGAATGTATAGTGAAAATGCACTGGAATAAGAAAATTACGTATTTAGTTATTTTGTAAATGATGCAAGGAAAATATTGTATACAAACAATTTTGTTGGGTATATAACCAGATTATAATTTGATTATCCATCGATAAAGAAACAATTTTATATACATTAATTGAATAAAATATATACAAATGTATTTTTTATAATTATAATTATAATTTATATGTATGTTACATACCATTTATGCTTCATATTGTTAACACTAATATATTGTAATATGCAAACAGTATAGTTTGTAAATAAAAAGAAACAGCACTAACAAGGAAATTTTGTTATACATGCATGCACAAGCCCAGCGAAATGTAAGGAAGTTGGTAATAAAAATATGTAAAGATCGATCTTGGGACGCATTTACGATCAAAGAAAGGTTGAAAACTTATTAAGAAACTTTTAGATAGTTCACCAGCCTCCTACGGTACAGAGAAGATATAAATAATTTTTTCATTGAAAAGACGAAAAAAATTAGATATGCGATTCCAGATTATTCCAGAAAAACCCATAAACAGTTAATAACTTCACTTACATACTTATTTATTTTAAATGTGTAGCTTTGGTACATTGGATATTTGTTTATTGTTATTATATAATTTATATTTTTCTATACTGCACCGCACACTATTGCAAGCTGTGGAATTATTAAAGTTTAAAGTTGTGAAATATTTACTTTCTTACTTCTTATAGACTTTTATATAATTTGACTCGATGGTAATCAGCTAGATATCGAAGGATCCCGCTAGATCCCGTTTCGCGTATATAATAACAACATATCGTATATTGCAATATGCAAACTGTAATGTTTCTTTTCACTATAATTTGAATTGACGGTAATCGGCTAGATATCGAAGGTTCTAGTTATATCAAGTCTCATGTACAGAACAAAATGCGAATCTGAAAAAATGTGTTAGAATTTGACATTATTAAAAATTTATTAACATATATGTATTATATTCAGGTTTGAAACGTTGTATGTATTATTGACGCTAAAAATGTTTTACAATTAGGTATAAAAAAACAACAACATATATAATTAGTCTATGATTGGGCTAAGCACAATATTTCAATACGTGTCGATTTTGAACACAGAAAATTTTCGATTTTTCTTCAGTTATATAACACAAACTTATAAAAAAATATAAATATATTCACAATCAAGAATAATAGTTATGTTGATCGAAATAATTGATTAAAATTAGTAAAAATGAAAAAATAACAATGTTCAAGTATTTTAATTTCAGATAACCGCAGTTTATTATTTATAGATTGAACATACTACTAAAGAGTTATGCGCTAATTATTAAAAAAGCAAGTTTTACTACTTTACAAAAGAAGCAATTTAATAAAATAATAATAATAACTAAACCGAAATAGAATAATAGAAATTATAAACTAGTATTTATGCAATCAAAACGTAAAGTAAAATATAAAGAAAACAATACAAAACTACAATATTTAAGAATATGTAGATTATATATTAAAATATATATACTACTTCAAATATTTGGCGGTAGTATATAGTTTGACAGAAAAACGTGTATGTATTATTTATGTCACTTTGCGTATATTACACACCTATAAGTACATATTATTTTAATTGTGCTTTATAAGATATTGAAATTACTATTGTCCTATTATTAAAATTATAATATAACGTTTCACTTATGAGATTCGTTTGATAACACTTTTAACTTTTTGCTCTATTGATTGATTTTGAATCATTTTCTTCCGCTCAATCTCCGCCATGCCATGGCTATTTTAGGGTTTATGTTTTAGAAAGCATTTAAGGCATGTATCAGAAGGGGTTTTCTCAAAATGTTTAGCAAATGATATTTTTACGAAGGTTTTTTAAATCAAATTATGATAATTACCCCCCATGTGCCGCCGCCACTGTTATACCATTAAATTTTTCATGGACTACATGCAACGATACTGAATTTCACCATAAAATATTGTTTAAAAACAACAAAAAAGCAATAAGCGAAGCATAATTATATTTAAAACAAATTTGTTAATACATTATATTTATTTTACATAAACATAGCTTTAAATAATATATCTTTTGTAATATAATTAATAATCTTATATTAATATATCTAATTGATCAAATGCAATAATGGGCACAATATACTCCTCCTACCCACTTTTCCCATGTTCTATAAAATTGTTACAGTGTCATAGCTGGCCTCTTCCCTTCCTCTCTTCCTCCGTGCACCCTTTTATTCCCCTCCCTCTCATAGACGCAATCTTTTGCCTATTACACGTAACTTATTCGAACTTGCAAATATAAAACAAAAAATCCTTCAATTTAAGGGATGAATTCATTGTTTATTTTTACTTATTTTACATTGCGGAATTATTTAATTAGTTCGCATTAAGAAACATTATCGGCATCATATAGAAGCAAATATCTCAAGTACATACTCCATATACACAACTTTTGCTAATCTGATACAGGATCCACATACACAACTTTTGTTAATCTGAAATTTACAGTCACGATTACGTGGTACTTTTTTGCCGACATAGTCTTTCGAGCTAATAATGCTCTGTCCACGACGTCGCCAAACCCATCGGCGTATTGAATTCAGCGGAGGAAATTATTTACAGTATATCCATTTCTCATCACAAACAAAGATACGTTCTTTCATTCCTCGCTTCGCCATTATCTCAAGCAAATATTGGCAACCTTGAACCCTGTTAATTTTCTGCTGGTTGTTTAAGTCGTGGGTAATTCATCTTGCAGAGACACTCGCCAGTCCTAAGTATTCGCCGGTTATTTTGTGTAATATACTGTGCTTTTAGTAATGCCGATCTGTTCTTTAGCTCTCAAGCTAACTCCATTATCCTCTCTGACCATTTCTTCCACTAATCTGATGTTTTCTTCCGTTTTCGACGAACGATGCCTCCATGAACCAATTTGACTCTCTCCACAATCTCGCGACCCTCTCTAAATTTCTGAACTATAATTTTTGAACCCTTTTTGGCTTAATACAGTCTTCTTCCAATGCTGTCGCTAACAATTTTTGAATTTTAATTCCTGATAAATTATTAAAAATATATACGTTTTCTACACTCATTATGAACAAAAATAAGCAATAAACTGGTTGTTGCATTTAGACAGCATTTAGTCATCACATTAACAATTTTAATTTCATTTAATCTAATTAATAAATTTATAAAAGCGTATCATGTATGAACGTATACATGTACTTGATTACGTATGTGTTTGCAGGGGCGGGTTCAGGGGGTGACTAGGGAGACGTTGACTAGTCATCCTCCTCCATCCTATTGAATCAGCTGCGCCCCTCTAACAATGAAGTTAGACTAGATAAAAATACATTTTCTGGAAAGCTGCGCATTAAGCAAGTAAAATTATTTGTAATTAGCAGTTTGCAATTATGTTATATTGTAATATTATATCTACCAATAATTACTACATTGACGCCTAATTGACTATAAAGTCAGATGAATGCGTTATTAATTCATGATATGAAAATGTGATAGTATATAGGGATTCCCACTACACATCATGTCGTATATATATATAGGTATATGTACGTTGTAGATAAAGTTATGTTCACCAGAAAGATTCCAATATAATGTAAAAGTTTTGTCCAAAAAAGGGGAACAGCTTTCCAGAAAATGGGCTTTTATCTAATCTAACTTCATTTGTGAAAAGGGAAGGAATATTTAGGAGGAAAACGTTTTTTAACTATGTTTCAGTATACTTTACTGACCCTTTGGAACTTGTTCAGACAGAAGTCACCCCCCTGTTAAAAATACTGGATCCGCCACTGGTTTGTATGTATTAAAAAATGCACTTTTTTCCGGACACCCTATATATAATTTATAATTACCTTTGTATGCATTACATTTTTCAAACAATTTGCCATATGTTTTGCATTCTAAAACTCAACTTATGTTGTATATATGATTTGATATGGTTTAATTTCCTAACTTACTTTGAAAAAGTTTTGTTATAACTAAGTATTCTGTAATGAATATTATGATAAATAAAATTATTTATAGAAATGGAGAAATTGCTATTTTATAGCTTCATGAGATTTATAACAATTTAGAAGTTGTATATATTTGATGTGACAGTTTATTAAAATTGTTATCATGTATGATAGTAGCTTTATGCGACACATACTATGGTCAATTTAACTTAATTTAGCTTAACTTTAATACAATATAGTATAGTATCAATTGTTGTTAAACATTTCAAGTATATAGTATACAATTATCATTATAATAAAGAACACATATTAAATTCCTTGAATTTTTTATTTACTAAAATTTACGCTTTTACTAAGATTAAAAAAAATGGAATTAAACTGTGACAAAAATCTACAGTATAATAACTATTAATTACACTACCTCACGCGAAATGTAGAAAACTTAATTTTTTGAAAACTGATATTTTTCATCAGCTAATACGAAAAGCTGTAATTTATTTCAATCTCTCGAGTGTCGTATTATGATAGATATTCATTTCAATATTAATGAAATGAACAAACCATCACCTGCTATTTTTTGTTCACGTCTACAAAAATTACATCTTGATTTGACGCAATTGATAATTAAGAAGCATTATTTCATATACATATATTATTTCTAAATTTCTAATAGTTCTCGAGAAGTAATTTAATAAAGTATATTTTGTCATAGGCTTAATAATACAAATAAACGCGTTAGCAGCAAAAGTACATTAAAACCAACGTATTTAAAATTAATTTATGACGGAAAATCGTAATACAGCTAATATTTATAAAATTCAATCCAAAATATGTTACTTAAATAATTACGTTTATCGTTAAAAAATGCATTTAATTTTCTTAAATAATAATTTGTTATTATAATAATTATTTAATGCTATGTTTTGAGTGATTCAATAACTAAATGCAAGGGCGGCGTTATCCGCGATAGGATTTGCCATTTTTAAAAGCCCGAAAAATGTTGAATTGATTTTAATTCATTAATATGGTTAAAATTATAAATTATTGCATTTTCTGGATGTTTAAATGAAATAAAGATATCTAAAGTCCTTAAATGTCTGCATATCATTTTATTGAATGTAATCCATTACCACTAAAACATAATTAATAACCGTCATTTTTTACCTTGCATGATTTACTGGTGGGTTCAGGGGCGCGGAGTGTTGATAGAAATTGTAGTTCAGCATCACCAATGATGGATGTGAAGTAGTAAGATTGTTTTGAATTACTTAAAATATGTATTATTGTTTGTATGTATAAAAATATAGGCTACATTAAAGCTGAAATCTCAAAATAACCGCCGTCATAAAAAGTAGTTGTTATACGAATGTAAAAATGACATGAATAAACGGTGAAGTAGGATTTGATTCAATCACACCGTATTTTCGTCGATTATATGGATCAATGATGAGGAAGCGGTGTCACTCCCTTGTTAAATCAGAAGCACAATTTGTCTTGAAAGTTAAGACAAATGTTGAAAATAACAAATAAACCGTGAAATCGGATGTCGATTGGAGAAAATAGAATTGCTAACGACACCCCCAAGTGTCTATTATATTCCACCCAATAGAGATCCAACATATAAACGTTTATTTATAACATTTTAAATGAGCGTTTGGTTTTGTTAATAGTTTCAGAGAATTTTGACATCACATCCAAACTTGAAATTTTATAATTTAAATGGTATTTTTGTAATAAGTTGAATTTTTCTGGAAGTTTTGGGGATATATTTTCTATATTTTATCACACACAATTTTATATCAGTGTCACATACATCTAAATATAATTATCTTCAGAATTCGTGAGTCATATATATGTAATAAAAAGAAAGTATATGTAATAAATAAAAAACTTTACGGCAAATTAGCAGCGAAAATAATATTGCGCATATTAAAAAAATTTATGGAGTCGGGTCTAACCTAAACCTGCCCATAATTTTTTTCAAAGGGGGGAAATTACAATTTTAATCACCCTTCTTTTTAGTTACAATTTTAGACCCCTCTCGTCTCCTACCCACTTTTTTCCCTTCCCTGCATCTTTATTTTTTTCTATTTCCTCTCCCTCTACTTTATTTTTTCTCTTTTTCCTCCATCTCCATCTTACTTTTTCTCTTATTTTTTCAAAGTATCCAAAATGCACACTTTTAAACATAAAAATCCAAAAAAACTAAAAATAATTTTTATAAAACCATAATACCAAAATAGAGTTCCAATGATTCGGGATTCGTATTCTTTCCTCTAAATCATATTGAAGATTTTTTATAGATAATTTTAAAAAAATTAAATATTGAACTATGTAGAGATATATATCGATATATATATAAAAATATCTCAAATCGAGATATTTGTTTTTCAGATGTTGATTTTTTTTCATTATTTTGTTTTCTCTGTTCATCTTTTCTGTTGTTTTTGTTGGATCTGATTGAAGATACAGATGCTATAAGAAAACACGACACGTTCACATTACACACAAAATACACCCCTGCGCATGCGACCAGTTTGACATGATCAATCTTTTAGCTATGAGAGATTGATCTCAGAGATTAGTGCAAGAGATCTTTTTATTGAAGGAAAATCTGCGTTCAACAGCGTCCATAATGAAAAAAGCATCAGTCAGTACCTTTCGGAAGCAATTGTCAAAAGTAATTTAAAACAGTGGCTGCAGTTACACAAACCTTTACACAGATATATATATAATAATTTGTCAAAGTCTGAAATTTCTCAAAACCGTTACAACTTTTTCAAAAAATATGCACTCTATTTCTTTTCATAGATGAAAAAAGAATATTAATGCTTAATTTTCTAAATACATGTCTACCTATTTTATAGAATAGTCTTCTAGCAGAAATCAGTTTTCTATGAATTGGTCATAAAAAACTAAGTAATAAAAATATGGGAAACATAGAAAATAATAGTTACGTGAAGTTCGTACATACGAAAACCGTAAAAAAAAAAATTTTGATATCGCAATATTTTAATAAGTTTTATAAAGTATACTCATGACTAAACCTTCACAAGGGGAGGAAACATTCCCCCCTGTTAGAACCAGGTTGAGGGAAGGGGTAAGAAAGAGGAAAAGGGGGGAGATGGCAGGAATATAGGGATAGGAAAAAGGGTGAAGTTAAAAAAAAGATGAAAAAAGGGGCTGGCGGGGTTTTGAATTTCCAACCCTCTAAAAAACGTAATTCGTAGATTTACTGTTGACCGATCTAGTATACTTAAAAACGATAATAAATTAGTCTGTGAACATTTTTGATGATTATAGACCACAATTTTGTATGAAATAGAAAAATAGTTGGAAGATTTATGTTCCAAACAATAAATGAAAAGCTCTTTTTTTCTGATTGGTATCACACATTTATCTGCTGAAATTTGTCTCCTTTTTGAAAAACGTATACTGTGCTTCGCTCCGCTAAGGCATTTACAGAAGACTTGACATTTGAAAAATATAACTTAAATATAAAGTATTCCAAACCTTTATTTCTCAAAAATTATTAATTTGACAAACATTCATCGAAAAAGGGTTGTTGTATAAACAAACATAATAAAAATATTAAGGACGATAAAGGATTATATGAACACCCGTTACATATAAAATTTGTAAAGTGGTGCTTTCTTTTTATAAACCTTTCTTAAAAACTTAAGAAATGCTTCCTTTTAAAGGTTTTTGGAAATTTTATTTATAAAAATAATTTCTTATCCGAATTATTTCCAAATAGTTTTTGTTCTATTAAATAATTTTTTCTACATATAATGCACTAAATTAAGAATTGATAGATATACATAAACATACAAAGTTTTAAATATAATAAAAATAAGTGTGGATTCTTATTTTTTAACTTATTCAGTATAACTTTTGACACTGTGATAATGATCAAAATAAATAATTCGGTGGATGAGTACAAAGACATTTGTTAAACGGGTCCTGCCTATAAAACATATTGTCCACAATCGAAATTGTAAACCTTTAATATGTTTTTTGTGCTATATATATATAAATATATTGCATGTCACTACAACCTACAGTCATTACACCATATGGATATATATATATATTTACTACAAAATTTTATTGTTAAACTAAAATTTTGTTCATTTAAAATACTTATCCTTTGGCTTCAAAATATTGTTTGGTTATTGTAAAGTTTATTCAAAATATAAACATAATACGATAATAACAAGTCGATAAACATTCATAATAAAGATAATGTTCATTTAAGATATATATTTATGGCATAATACATAATATACGGATATCATCTCACATATTCGCAGTTTTCTGTGAAAATGACATCACATAGAAATAAATAATAGGTGTATTCATCGGTAAATCACAAGATAAAGTGTCAGATGGAAAGCGCAGAAATAGGTTGCAGGTCACAGAACACATTTTCAGCCAACATTAATATCTCTTAATAGGTTCTTGCATCGATGGAAGTATGTCCAATGCAGTAATCGAGGAGAAATAGCAGTGATTGGCTGTACAATACAATAAAGTACAGTACTACTGAAGATCGGGTTCTAATAAGTGATAATATTATAAGACTAATAGTAAAGTGTAAGCAATTCAGTACGAAACATCACAGGATTCTTGCGTAAACTTATTAGTTCCACCAACAAATAGTGGCTGTCGGTGACAACTAAATGGGTTCACGTATAATATGATTTTAGTAGTGTTTAATGTCAACAGGTTCCATTTTATCGGAAATCTATAGATTAATTTAAATTAGCAAATAAAACGAGTAACCGATCACTTTTTCAATATTATCCGATTTTATTACAAAAACAGTGGCCTATATTATATAGTGATCCGTCCAGTAAAAAAATAACCATTCTAATTTTCTATGATTTGAAAAATGGCAGTGGCATTTTGGTGATGTTATCGACACATTGATTTTACCGATTATCCCATTTCCGCTTTTGAACTGCACAATATATTATTCTAAATTATTTAATAGGTATTCTCAGCAATATACAAAGGATAGACAGATAGGGTGTAGGTACATAATTGCGGATATAGACTGTACAATTAAAGAGCTCGTCTGCAACATACTATGATACAAAAATTAAATAAATTTATATCGAACATCTTGCCAAATACAGGAAATACAAAAAAATAGTATATTTGTCATTTATCCCTGGGGTCTGGTTAATGAAGTACTTAAATACAAAATAAAATAAATACATAATATGCAACATAAAGGGGAATTTAGTTATAGTAGCATCGGACGTACATACTCTGTGCATAGTTTAGTTCACACTATAATGGGATTACAGTAATCACAACGGTTGATTATAATAATATCATTCATCATATTATACGATTACATATTCATAAGAAGAAGGCTAATGTTTTCAGGGTTGAGAGAGGGATGCAGGACTGTATTATAAAAAAAACAAGTTGGCCAGAAAATTAGTGTCACATGGTTTGGGTCACAATTATTGGAAGTAAGTCCACATGAAGTACCCTATGTTATTATTTAAGACAAAAATTAGTTGTCCCCGAATAATTAGTTTTTATTCAAATGGAGTAGATTTTGAGCGAGTTTGAAATCGATTTAAACAACAATAACTTGCCTATACTGGCTGCGACTCAACTGTATAATGCCTGGACTGTGTACATGTAATGAGGAATACCAGCTCTAAATTGAATAAGTTTTCAGTCAATGTCGTAACCAAAATAATAAAACTACGGAGTCACCTATATTATATCTGTCAGGATAAAAGAGACCCCTTGCCTTGCATGCGTTTATTCTTCCCTTTTAAAATATAGTAGTACTAATAATAGCGATACATAAACAAATCAGCGGGAAAGTCAGTTTCTAGTGGTAAATGGATGAGGTCATATCAAAATAGGCATATTTTAAATATTATACTGTATAATCGAGGATGCGCGCACCTGCCCTTATTTACATGTCGGTAGACTGGGGGCTACGAGATGTGTAAATTGGTAACGGTCATGATCCACACAGAATGGGGACAACGTCAACAGTATATGGGAGAGAAGAACATCGTGATTGATGGGAGAGCCTGTGTGATGGGAATAGCTGCGTGTTAGCGCGAATTATCACAACTGGTTCAACAGTGGCACGTGCACAATACAATATAATATATAGCCTTTTTGGGTAGATGTTTGCAACAAACTTAAATTTTATTTGTGATATAAAAAATAAGAAAGTAATGTTATGAATAACATGCATCAACTGTAAGATAAATATATTAATCGAAAAGTTTGCATCTCAGAGAGGTTTTTTTAGTTTTATTATTATTCTGTTTAGGTTTTTTTGCATCTCAGAGAAATTTTTATTGATCAAAATGTCAGCTAAAGTCGCGCTAACACTCTCATCACACAAAACTGTCCGTTCTATTGACTGGACTGGACTGGCAAAGATCCCATAATTCGCAACAGCAGCAAGACGGCACCGATTGGAGAACGAAGGAAAAAGAAACCTAGAAAAGAGAGACTTAAGGAGTGTTAGAAAGAGTCTGTGTGTCCAGCAAGAAGATAGACGTTCGAGTTGGACATGGGGTCATCTGTTGGACGACTTTCGACAACTATGTTCCTGGAAAAAAAAAGATATGGCTATATGTATGTAATGAACTCCAAAGCAGTGGTATATAAATAAAGTGTACATTATATTTCCTAGCATACTGTTTATAACACTGCATAATTTCGACCGATAAACCCCTTTTACTACAAACCAGTCCTTATCTAAGCTGGCAGCGTGCTGACCTTCGAACCAGAGGGTGCTTCGAATCTAGCAAAGTGGTTCCTTTTGGTGTCATAATAGTTTGCGTCGAACAAATTCTTATTTGTAAAAATTATTATGTTAGTACGAAGCTGATCCTTGCTTTCCTTGTCCAGAAATCTAAACACTTATGTCACGGAGAATTTTTATGACAACGTTTTTTCTTAAACTAATATCGTAGTCGATTAAAATAAGTATTGTTAACCAATTTTAAAAGACCGCTATTAGTAGCTACAGCACGTAGAAACGGAAACCTCAATGTTACAAAATGACTAAAAATTAAAAATATAATTTTCAAGAACATCGTTATATTATTTAGAAAATACAGAAAAATAATTAATAATAATAAGCAATAAACTTCCCCCTAATTTATCATATTTAGCACTCAAATAACATATTTTGGTAATCGGTTGCTATGGTAATGACATAATAATATAAATACATATTTATTCTCAATGATCTCTGAAACTTCAGATTTCAAACAAGTAATAATTACTACAGGTTCAATTTATTAAAATAACTTTATAATTGTCCCGTTAAAAGTCATAGCAACCAGAATTCATTTTAAAATGTTCCTTAGATTACACGTTAAGAAGGCGTATTTAGTGTAAAGTAAATCATACTAAATGTATCATAACAAAATAATGGAATAATACTATTTGTAACCGGTAGCTATTTGTATGAATTATCTATAACATAATAGGCTTAATTTCAATGTTACACTAAAATAAGTTATTTGACATCATATTCCTCCTAATTGTGTCATATTATAGAGGTTTTAATGGGCTGCATCTTAAAATAACCTTTTCTATGCCAAGTAAATTGCAAGGCAACATAGTAAATGAGCATATTAAATAAATTAAATATTAAAAATAGCATATTAGCTTATTAAATTAGCATATTAAAAAAAAATTTAAAAAAATTGTTTTTGTAATATAATATATTATATAAATAATAAATATAAAGATATAATAAAAATATATATAAACATATATATAAACATATAAATAAAGATAAATATATTATATTTATCTGAACTTATAAACGAATATGCTACCTGCTTGGTCTACATAATAACAATGTGCTTGAAAATTACAGTTGTAACATTGTTTTAGACATTCGTGAAATTTTTATGGGGTTCCCTTTTCCAGGTGCTGTACCTACCGATTTCAGCCTTTTAAAATGAGCAAACAACATAACTTCACTCGACAATAATATAAACTTGAGAGAAAATCATTGTCGCAAAAGTTCTCAGGAGTGGGGAGGGGTGGCTAAAGGTCTTATATATTGTAATTCAGCGATTATGAACAAGTAGAGAGAGAAGTTGAAAAACTTGGTAAACTAGGACAACACTTAATAACATATTTTATAATATCCTGTTCAGCTTTTGTCTCTATTTATCATTAATTCATTAAACCTAGATGATGGGAAATACTAAATAATATTATGTATTATGTATTAGTAAAAAGTGAACTAAATATTAGATAAAAAAAGCAAAACTAGTTATGTGACGTTCAAGTGGGTCGTTTAGTCTATTATTTACGATCTAATGAGTTTTACGAATAACTTTTTATAAAGTTCAATTCTCCAAGATGTGTTTTAGAAATTTTTATGCAGTTTTATGCCATTTTTAAACCATAACACTTCGCATGATTGCTTAACTGTGCCTTTGTGCCACCAGTAAAAAGGAGTACAACAACAATATTAATCATTGATGAAAGATTAAAAAAATATACAAAATGCAAATTTCACATCTAATAGGGACCTACCTGTCATGTCCTAGCAGGCGATACAGATGCTTGTCATCGTGAATGTCCTGTGTCAACTGAAGCAGAAGCACAGGCGGAGAGATAGATAGCTCAAGTTGATAATATACACACATTTGGATAACCAACACGCCCTACCTGTCCCTTGAAGCTTTTCCCCCTGAGACCGAACGAATGGAAGGCAAGAACACTGTCGCGCAGGCAAACTAGAAACATATGAGGAGAATGCACGAGTTTGATAAATGGATACAAGTTGAAGAGGCGAGATGTTCAGGACTAATTAGTTAAACAGAATTATTAAAAACTGTTTAAAATGGCAAACATGACAATATTGGATTATTTTTACAATAGGGAATTTTTCTTTTAAATATTTTAAATAATTTATATAACATATAACAAGGTTCCAATTGATTGCAATAATTCTCTACATATTTTACGACAAAAAACCTCACAAGGTTCTTATTTAAGGTTCTAAAAGGGCTGGAAATCAAAACAACATTTTAAAACGTTCTTATAAACTATCGGAAGCCCCCCTACCAATGGATTCAACGTTAACTCCAAAATGCAGCTCAGATGCCATGTTTCGGTTGGACTTCAGCCGTCCGCTCATACTGACAACCTTGGCGCAGTCTGAAACAGAGAACACGATAGTTAGTATCAATCTATCCAGGACAGACTGACCATGATCAGATATTAGAAGGAGGAACACATTGAGGAACCTGTCAAATCATACGCTTACCCTGAAAGCAGATGAGCACCGTGTTGTGCTCCAGTTGGACCACTTTGACAACCTGAAGTTCGTCCTCGGCTGTGGAGAGGGAAAGGGAGAGAGAAAGAGAGTGAGTTATGCAGTGAAAAACAATTCCTACTATTGTTCTAAAGGTAAAAGTTAGGGTTTATAGTTGAGGATATCTCTTTACATAGCTACTTGGCAAGAGCATACTCGCTACCACTATAAAATAGTTAACAAATATGAAAAGCAGAAATCTGGAAAGTTTACTTTTTTTAAATACAGAATAAATATATTTTTTTATTAATCCAATCTGAATAAAAATTATAACATTTTCAAACTAATAAACTGAAAAGATCGGAGTAAATGAATGTTTTATCTCACAATTTTTTAGTCTGACATTTTAATGATATTAGTTTATAGCATTTTAACTAATTTAACACATCACATAATGATGAATAATTAATTTTTATAAAATAATATTTTATTAAAATAAAAGCATTATAATTTATATCTAACATTACAGCCAGACCTTTGATCTCACTAAATTCAATTAATAGAAATAACTCATAAATAGCAATCAAAATATTTGCCGCATAGTTTCCATGAAATCCAATAAATCGTCGATGGAAAACAGCAAATGTATCGAGTTTTTTTCAATATCATCTTAGTGTAACAAAAATTAGATATACTATAAAATACTAGATAAACTAGAAATACTAGACTCTAGAAATGTAATCAGTGCAGTCCCTATATTTTTACTTATTGTAGAAACCTTTGTAGCTTATTAAAGGTTATAAAAAGCAGGTTATATAGAAAACCGAGAAAAGTATTTCCAGTTGATTTTGTTTTTAAAATACCGTGCAAAATCCCGGCCTATAAACCCTACTAGTTATGGTTTTGTTAAACATAATTTCATTGACACACTTAAATCAACCTGTTAGTTAAAAATTATTATAAATAAAGCAAACAAAAATCACAGAGAATCCGTTCATCACCCGTTAATAAATAGTGACATAGAACAAAGCATGAACTGCGTCGTTAATCGAGATCGTAAAGTAGTATACATTAATTATGCTAACTAATTTAAAAAAATGCACTCAGATTGAGTTAATATATATTTTTTACAAATATCTATACCAGGTAAGACTCTAAGAAATCGCACGAAATTGTTGAGAGTATTAAAATATACAAAAACACAATTTTAGCCTATAATAATGCTCTAGTGTATAATTAGCCAACAACGCATAGGATGAATGAGGTAGGGATGAGAAATACCGGCTATAAATATTAATGATACTAATTGGGACATTGATTGTAAATGGCTGTGGACCAAATATGCAGACAATGAGGACGACTACATGGGTAATTAGCGCGGTAATTTGATCCCACAAGAGAACATCAAGAGAATATTGTATGTTGCGGGAATATATGGTACAACAATGTGCTAACTACGCATCCAATTTTGCCATGTGATATAGGTATATTTATAGTATCTCATTTATTAAAATATATAAATTAGCTGAAACTAGCAATGTAGCATGCTGTCATTGCAATCAAAGTACAGTGTGATCATTAATTAAAATGATGTCGATGATTTCAGCGGTTTAAATATAATGCGTTGCTCTAAAATTGTATTTTACACAATTATTCAAAAATAGTCGATCAAAAAACAAATGTATGTACTATGTATCCCTTTGAAGTTGATAGATCAATTCAACTACTGGTTGCGAGATAATTAAATTATTATTAAATCTATGTTGATAATAACGTAATATAATGGTCAAAACGCTATAAAATCAAAACAGTATAATTTCTGACAATAGATATCGTGAAAGTTTTTATCTTGGTTGGGTTACCATGTTTAACACGAAATCCAAATGTGACAATAGTAGTTTTATTGTAGATAGTAGTAGTAGTTTTATAGTAGATAATTGTAGTTTTCAAGGTTATTGGTAATATCATGGTAATTGTTTAGGGTAAAAAATATTTAATAGAAGTTATTTTAATATTATACGTTCCAATATAGTAGGGTATTGTTTAATTAATAAATAATATGCAAGGTATAACTGGTTATTATATATAACTATACGTATTATGATAATTATGCAGATGACGTAAGCTTGTTAAGACTTTATAGTTTGCCGTACCTGAATCAAGCGCAACTGAATAGAATTGAGTGAATAGTATGAAATAGAGAGAATGAATTATGTTCTTATAGAAGTAAATTATTTTTTATAAAAATAACTTTCAGATAGAAAAATTAAAAAAAAACTTCTGAAAGGTTACTGTAGATTACATTGAAATTAACATAGTAAAATAGTTTACAACATTGATTAGAAAAAACACTTCTTGCAATGTCTGATATATATATATATAAATATATAGACATAATATGGATATCTAAAAATCAATAAAAACTATCCTAAGGAAAGGAAAATCAGGTGTCGTACAAGAATAATAAACGTATAATATCGAACAATTTTATCTATCTTGAAATGTTGTATTTATTTAACTGCAAATAATTAAGTTGTCTTATGGTGTATATTTATTGTATGTCATGCTGGGACGGACAGGGTTAAAAAAATTGAATTTATTTTGCATTTGAATGACAGTATTATGAACAAATCAATATTTCAATAATTGTTCCCGTTGTCAATTGAGAAATAAAACGCGTCAATTGTCAATTTTCTAATAACAAAACAAAGAATGCTATTTAAAATGAATGTGTGAGGGATATACAAAATTCAGCTAATTAAAAAAAAGAGAAAAAAGTAAGAAGGCGGAGAAGAAAACTCACGCGCTCCAATCTCATCAAACCACCGCGAGGTCTCCGCGTTGAGATTGACCAGGTTGAGCTTGTAGCGGTCCTTCTCCGGGGTGCGGTAGACACCCAGACAGGCTAGCGGTAGGTTCTGGTCCTTCACAATGAGCAGGTCGAAGGTGAGCAAGGGGGAGGGCATCGTCGACACTTCCACCTGACAGGGGAGAAGAGAAGGAGGTCAGTTTCTGTTTGGGGATGGTGGCGTATTCACCATTCTCTTACTTAATCTTTCCATAGAGAAACTTAGAAAAATAGATATTTCCAATTTTTTATATATAAGAGAGAGGGGTATTAAGTGTGTCCTTCATTATTACCAACTATTCATATTACGAAAACAAAAAATCTTAAGTACTAACTTAAGTATCTACTTTCTGGTTTACGTGTTAAATTAAAGTAATAGTGAATTGATTGATAGAACCTTTCATAAGTTTATAAAGGAAAATTTCCATTTATTTGTAATAAATTTGAATCCTAAATGATGACGTAAGTTGACATATATGTTGCAGTACAAGTGGAAAGTGTTTATCTTATATTTGTGTACTGTTAGTGATGTATAATATTTGAAACTTCATATACAAATACATAAAAAACTAATAAACTAATTTCAGCAATGATCTGCACACAAGTGATGAATTGAAACTCCCCATTGCCTTTCTACCCTATAACTAAGCAAGGTGAAGTCTGATGAAACATCAGCTGCAAAGTCACAGAGTGGAGGGTCAACCTACCCGCTTGAGTTCCATGAAGTTCTGCAGCGGGTTGAACCACTCCATCACCAGGATCTGATTCTCCAGCGCCGCACAAAGGTACTTGGAACCATTGAAGGTGTTCCGCGTGATGGCCACCTTGAGACAGCCCTTGGTGTCGGGAACTTTGGTCGTCGGTTGGAACCGCCTGAGAAAGAGTGAGACAGAGACAGAGAGAGAGAGAGAGACAGAGAGAGATATTAAGCGAATGGGAGATAGAGGGAAAATGAAAGACGACTTGAGACATACAATAAAATATATCAAAATAACGATGAATGCGAAATAGAAAAAAATTAGGGAAAAAGTTTAAAGAAAAATTATGAGAATTAATGTTTAAAAATAAAAAATAAATGAGAGGTTTATTAAAAATATAACAAATGAAAAAAGAAAAGAGTGAAAGCAAGATGATAGAACATAATACACAACGAATTGGGCAAACAAAAAGTTGAAAGATAAGATAGCAAAACTTACAATTTTTATTTGGTTTATAGGACTAGTAAGGAAGTTAAGTAATGTAATTATTTATTTAGATTTGAGGAAAATATAAATAAACCATAATCGCAAAAACTTAAATAATAAATGAAAATCAGTTTTTACAAGCATTATAAAAATGGGTGAAAGGGCAATTGTAAATAAACATAGAACATTAAACATCAAATTTACTACTGATGATTTAGTATAGTATAAAAATAGTTTTATTTAAAAAATACATAACTAACAAGAATAGAAAATGCTACAAAATTCCCAAGGAACTACCTACTCAATGCAAAATGCGTAATAATAAAGTTCCCAACAATCCAAATTACACAAAGCTTTAATTAACAGATCTTTAATGAGTCGATGAAGATGTAACTGCGCGAAGAAAATGTTCCATTTTATTTCGCTTACATAAAAACGCGAAGCCCTTAAAAACCGAAACACTGGAGCTCTTCTCAAACATTGCAAATCAACAGAAAACAACTCAACCAATAATTGCTCATCTCGCTTTTTTCCCTTCGTCTACAATATCAATTCTAGTCGGGCTCCTCTTCTTCTTATTAGCAAGATGACGAGTAACACAAATCGCGCAAATTAACAACACAACTCATCAATGAAGTTCTGGAGAGAAAAAAGGAGGAAGAAGCAATAGCAGAAGCCAAAAATTCTCCATTTCTTCAGGTTTGGTTTTCCCACTTTAGCTTCCCTCAATTCTCTTAATCGGACAAGAAAGCACACAGACTATACGGCTTCCTATGAAAAGTCAGCGCCAGCGATAAAAAACAAACAAACAAACATGGACTCTCTGGATAGTTGCCAGGTAACCAGAGATTTCTGACAAAACAAAACAACAGCTATAATTATCTCTCTCTCTCTACAGCGAGGGCAAGCAGTGCGCACTTAGACAGTTGCTCTGTCTTGTTCACCAGCCTTATTCGATGACGGGGATTTCCTGAGCCACAGGGAGAGTTGGCCAACTAATTGGAGGACAAGCGCGCTGGGAGGAAGGAAACTGATCCTTGGTGGTGTTTAAGGCGAGCAAATAGTGAGACAGTAGCAGGGCGTGCATGTACGGTAGGATCCAGTGCAAGTCAATGCGACTGGGGACAGTATAGGCTAATGGAGAGGCTTTCTCTCTCTCTCTCTGTGTTGTGAATACAACAACGAAATATTGAGGTGTTGTCTTATTTGGCTGGACGACATAGTTTGTGGTGAAACAAATATTTTGTAAATTTCGATATACGTATATATAATATTATTATGTTGAAGTATGTTATGGATGATGTATACAAAGCAATACAAAGTAATTGGTCAAAAGTAGCCATTAAAAATAATCTTGAATATAAAGAATATCTACAAAAAACGTGTATAAATCACATATAAATAAATTGTAGATCTGTATAAAATGGACCCTAACAAATCATTAAATCACCATAAACTGCATTCATTGATATAATACACACATCGACACATGGATAAAATAATGTCTGGATCTATATTTTCTACTTTATCGGCGGAATAACAAAACGGTTACATACACTTTTGATACACAAAAAAAGAGATTACTCGCCTTATTAATCTTGTGAAGTCAGAACGCCTCCATGACTATAGCGTTATATCTGTCATATAATTAACTAATAATATTATATCGTTATTTAGTTACAAAGGTACAATTGTGACGCAATTTAGAACTTTTTAAAACTATACAATCGGTTACTTTTCTGCCGGAGAAGATAAATGCAGAATACGACTTGCTTCTCTTCTCCGTAAAAACACGTTGCGCGCGCGACATCTTATACCTTTACCACCTGACTCAACCCAATGATACGTGAGTCGTACGTATTTTAATTATTATAATTGCGAGCGCTGTCACCATTACATAAAACACTTACGACATCGTGAGATAAGTATAACCAGCCCTAGTTACCGTGGCGTTGCCACCATGACAAATTCAGGTGTTGTTTTAAGTTTTAAGGGGACTATTTTATGAACATTTGGTCTCTTCTTAAAGTAAAGCCGCTGCATTAAGTGCACCGTTTTTTATAATCATGAATTATAATAATATGTGAGTGGTCAACTCGTGTAAACATAAAATGTATAAATTGGGTGAATAAACTGCTAATTAAATGTCCCAAATAGTGTTCCAAATTGGAGTGAAGTAATATAAAATAGTAAACGTGCAAAGTCATCCTCTTCCGGTTTTGGTGCCTTTTGTACGGTATTGTAAGGGTGACGTTCATTTCTATAATACAATTTAGATGGTTTTGGGGACACGCACAGTTTAAAATAATCGCATATTTCAAGGTTTAAGCTTAAAGAATGCATTGCTGAAGTGCATTACTGAATTATAATAATTAATATAAATTTACGAAGAAATAGTAAATGAATCAGTTTATCCATATCAAAAAGGTTACACATGGTATTTTCAAAATAAAATAAGGTAGCTATCTCCAGAAATTAAAAATAATAATTACTGAAACATTTATTGCCTAGTTTTCGGAACTAAAGGTAAAGCCCTCCTCGAAGACTTAGAGCCGAAAATAAAGGCAATGAATTATTATTTTATTCATTTATTTTTCTTATTTTAAAATGGTTACTGGAGGAGAGAATTACCTTTTTACTGCGAAAATATAACACCATAAAGTAGGCTACTTAAATTCACCGAGTGATGCTTCATCGCATGAGTATGACAAATTTATTTTGAGAGAGAGAGAGAGAGAGAATTAAAAAAAAATAACACATAGGTTGTAGTAGAAAATATACAGATTACTTTTAATACATTAAAAAGATAAACGAGTTGGAAATTTCCCCTTTCTGCTCCGGGGATGGAAAGAGTAACTACATTCCCGTTGGGGTGAGATACAAAAGCTTTCAATTATTAATATGTCAAAATAGGTGACAGAGTTCCAGTGCAGAAAATAGGTGGTAACGGTATTTTTTAATAACTATATATCTTTTTACAAAATGTCGTCTCTGAAACAACTTTTGACACTTCGTAAACAGTAAGTTCATTAAGGATCGTTAAGGCCGAACAGTTCAAAATGGGGCGATTGAAGTTACCCAATAATATTTACATTTATATAATATTATACAAACATCATTGTGTATGCGGCCGGTGTAAACTGTATACAGTGACTGAATGAAGTTGAGATTCAAAAAATATTTTGAAATATTTCAAGAGTTCATCTGTGACGATATTGGTGACTTTATATTATATACAGTATATAATAATGAATAACTCTCTGGGCATGATTTTTCGTGTCAATTGTATGAGTTTAACTAAAATAATTAATTTTTACATTTTTACCCTTGGTAAATAACAATATCATTTGTAATGATCTTTAATCTATCATAAAATTAATAGGTGACGCCAAACAAAATATGTTGAAAGATGTGTAAAAATATGTTGAAAATATGTATGGAATGAATAAAAAAATGTTTTTTAAGTATAAAAGCTACATCAACATCAACATCTTAAAATTATCGATCCTCTAATCTCTGGACTGTTGGCTCTTTTAGTTGATTCACAAGTTTAATATAATTATAAACAGTCAAATCTAAGAATAATGCACGAACAAAATAGCATAACTTTCAACTACAAGATACAATATTTTCACTAGAAATGTAAGACTTGTTTGCTTGAATAATATTCCTCCTGCCCCTCTTCCAGTCGTTCATAGGCCAATATGGGCCAATCGAAAATTGCTTGCTTTTGCGTCAATAGATGTGGTTTTCTTTGTTAGTACGACGTCTGACTTAAAATATTGATCAACCCTGGTAATATAGCCAGCCTTACTTGGGCAGTATTTTGGTGAATTTGCCGAGTTTCTGAGCATTGGTGGTCTGATGCTGTGTGTGCAGCTTCATCAGAGTGACCAGATTGTGGGTGTAGAGCTGCGGATGCTGCCCCGATAGGGAGACCATCGTGTCCTTGACTACGTAGAGCCAGAGGCAGCGCCGGGGGAAGAGCTGATGGGGCGAGATAATGACAGGAAAGAGAGGAGAATGCACGCATTAAAGAGTTGGCAAAGTTAAAAGAATCACCAAAGCGCACATTCTATTTTGTTAAGAAACGGACCCAAAGCGTTGTCTTGTTAATCCATGATTTTATAACCAATAAATAATGAAAACTTCAATATTGTGACAATTTCTGGTCATATTTCTTATCAAGTTGACGAGGCAGTAGTTACAGTGTGTCAACATCTATTCCTAACACGAAAATAGCACATAATATAATCAAGTATATTATACTTACAATAATATTTATTTTACCAAAAAATTATAAAATATCATTAAATATAGAACAGGGGCATAAATTCAAGAAAAAAAGGTAAAATGTCAATTTAAAGTAACAAATAATATACATTTAGAGAATAACGTTTTACATGAACTCGAATTACATTAAACGATTCTTCTGACTGAGAAATCTAAAGACTGCTACATAATTATAATTTAACACAATAAATATATTTAAAATATTATTAATAGAAATATTTAAATTGTGAATTCATCGATAAAAGTTATTGTTTGATGCATACGATCGACCATTGGGTCGTGTACACGGACAACTTACCAATTCAAGCGTGCTGTCGTGAAGATCCATCAAACTCAGGTAGTAAATTCCATCGTTGGTTCCAAAAAGAATGATCTGACCTAGAGTGTAGATGAGAAAGCAGCAATTTTAGCTGTTGTGTTACGAAACTGTAAAGCTTCACACAAAAGATACTAATTCATTCATTCATAATTAGTTTTAATTATTTGATTAGTTAATGTATTGCTTCATTATTTTTTTAAAACCTATAATCGCCAAGATCAACTCAGGTGTAAACCTTGATAGAAATATAAAAATAGAAGAAAAAGCACAAGCTGCTGTAAAATAAATATATTTATTTTACAGCCGCTTGTGCTTTTTCTTCTATTTTTATTTTTATAAAATATGCTGCTTCAGGAAACCTACAACTATCTTGATAGAAATATTTAAACATTACATAAACAACTATTTTTTAAAAAGCTTAGTTTGTTGATCTTATAATAGGTTTAACAGAAGTCTTATGTGCTAATCGCAACTATAGGATATTTTTAGAGTAGGCTATAACATATTCTTGATATCTGACCCGTGAATTTAATAATAGTAGGAATTCATAAAATTTTATAAATTCGGCAAAAAATGAAATCTTATTGCATATTATAACAATGAGTAGTAATTAACTGAGTTATTCACTTTTATAATAAACTATTTTAAATTTAATAAAAAAAATTACATGATAGAATAAATTATATAATTTTAATGGCGAAATAATTGTCATCTTGAAACGGACAGTTTAAAATATTTCAAAATAAATGCACAAAATCGACATTAAAATAAAAAACACTTCAAAATTTCAAAAATATATAATCAAAATTAGTTTTCGGGTATCACAATATAAAACAGGTAACTAATTTGATATACAAATGTAATTATTTTAATTCCCAATAAAGCAAACGTTATCCGTATCCAACGCTTCATATGGGTTGACTTTTTCGTCAATTTCGGAAAACGAGTATCGGAAACAAACGAGTATCCAGTGAAGAACTATGAACAGCTATATGAATACTATTGGTGGAGCGTCCACGCATGGGTATGAAGACATTCATCAGTTACCTTTGGTTATTGGATGTACCCAGCTGGCGGTGGAATTGATCTTGAGCGGACAACCCTCGAAGACCAGGGTGAAGCAAGCTCCCATCTGAGGGGGAACAAGAATATAATGTTGACCCATTAGCATAATATTATCTATCGATGGTCATAAAATGGTAATCACGTGTTTTGGACTTTAATTGTTCACATCAGAACTGTTGGCTACATCTTCTGTTTAAAAAGTGTAACGAAGCTTACAATAATTCCAGCTAACTAATATTTGGAGTAATATCAATTTTGCAAAAGATAAACAAGAACATTTTAAAATAACCGAATAAAAATAAATGGTCGAAGTTGGAAAAAATACTGTTTTTTTACTGGAAATACTGATTTACTTATATTTTTAGGTAACATGTATGTTAACAGATATTACAATGAACGCATTTAATTTTATTCTAGATCTTCCAGTATTTAATGATTAATAATAATAATCCTACTATCTAAGTATTGGTATATTTTGTATATCAAATTTTATGACTAATGAAATCCATAACCCAACGATAAATAAAACCATTAAAGTTATATATATTTTGATTGTATACTTTCTATAATATATAGTTAACTGAAATCTAAGTCAGAGCTGTTGCATCATGAAGGCCGTTCGCAAAAATAATATATTCAATTAGTTTCTTAAAATGTTAATTGTTTGTACTGTTGTATTTGATACATTATTGTATTACATGATATATGTGGGTAGCTTTAGTTGTTTGTATAAATGATGTCAAAGATAATGTTCATGCCAGTCAGTCAGTCGATCATATTATAGTATAGTGTCTAGCAAGAGCATAAACAATATCACACACACAATTAGGGGTCATAAAATTATAATAAAATGTAGAAACAAAAGTAATAAAAACTAGCGATAACAATGCCTGTCTTGTAAGTCTTGTAAATTTAGTTGAGTTATCTAATAAAAGTACTTTTTATATACATCAGCTGCAATAAGATTTTGTCAACGTCACCATAGTATATTGCCAACAGCGATCTGGTATACCTACTAGTAAGCTGTAAAACACAAATAAATGTGTTTTTTTCTTTATAGATAATATGCGAGACTTTCAAGCGAGTTAACTTAGCAAAGCTACACGATAATGTTTTTTATAATAACAGCAGAAAATTTAAAGAATTATGCAAAAAGGAATATAAATTGGCTGAAATTCAATTTTTACTCCAACACCGCATGATGGTGTGTGAATACTTTCCGAAACATGTGACATATAAATTAATAATCGGTAAAAAAAGTATGACACAGATAAGCAGAAAGTAGTTGCCATAGAAACACTGCGTATAACAACACACAGTCTCAGTATGAGGTTTTCATATATATTATCATAGAGCTGCTTATAATCTAAGATGGATATGTTTTAATTACAAGAATTCCATGCCAAGATTATTGCATATATATATACACAATTAGGTAAAAATAAGATACGAAAATCTGCAGAAAATCTCAATTTTATATAATATCAATCATTTTGTTTTCTTTGTTAGCATCATGTTGGAACAAGAGATAATATTAAACTAGTAACCCTGACAACCACAACGCTCAAAGAACAATGAATTAACTGTTTACACACAATAAAAGGATATGAATATGGCAGATAATTATTATTAAAGAAAAATACAACAGAGGAATTTGATGACAATTTCAGCGGATCAAATATACTCAAGGGAAGTTTAATTAAAAATGGCAAATAAAACGTCAATTAGATCAATGGTGTGCAGTTTAGATATTAATCAAAAACGATTCATACGAAATGATATTTGAAGTAAAATAAATAAAGGCATTGATCATTAACATTTTCCCCACAGATATAATATATTTTCCGTGCAATGAAAGTAAAATGAAACCGAAGTGCAATATGAAAGAAAAAGTCATGACTACGACGTGATATTTTTTAGTCAAGTCATTGTCACGTATTTATTTATCATAACGCGCATTTATTCGCATCCTTGTGATGTCCTCATATCTATAATATATATATTGTGTATAATAAGATGTCTTAATGTATTTAAATACGGTTAGCATCTCATATTAGGAGTATTTAGCATACAATACTTTTATTCTATCGTAAAATTCAGAAGAGATGTTGGTGTCCAATCTGTTTCAAGGAACAGAGAAAAATACGGAAGAATTGGATAATGTTCAATAAGTTTGTATTTACAACACAATATGACATTAGTTAGTTCAGAAAACATACCAAAACTGGCCCAACTTGCCATGGAAATATAATATATCTATTCAATACTACTGTTCTCAGATATATATATATATATAATACAGGGAATTTAGAACACAAAATTACAGAATATATTCCATACCATATATTTCCAGAACAATGAGGTATATAATAATATAAATAACCAATTATACGTAAATAATACAGATTGATATGAACATGGATAAATAAAACAAATTTTAGCACGCACCGGCACCTCGCCTCATTTTTGTTAAAAATGATCTGAAGCATATTTGAGTAATATATTTACCAAATATCAAATCAAATTCAAGAATTGAATAGGCTAAATTATTATTTCTTTAGTTATTTATTTATTTTGTAGTGCAATATTTCTGTAGGTAGGTGGTTACACCTAATTTTTAGCATAATATAAAAACTAATAACAAGAGTTAAGAACAAATTAGACGCTGACAATAAAAAAAAAATAATAGCTAAATAATCTATAATCATTCTAAATACCAGACTACCGATTGTCACGATTAAATTGATCATTTTCACTTAGTTGTCTGGAATCTAAATCAAAATCACAATCTAAAAGACATCTTTCTAAACCGGGGTGAAGGTATGATTTAAATGTTGCACATATATCAATGGCCAAGATGTTATCTAAATGTTCCTATTATAATTTCTAACAGATACAAAATCACTGACATGATTCTAAGAAAGAAAGAAAAACACAAGTTTACTGCAACTGCACGACTGTCATAAATGAAAGGGTTAACAATGTAATGCTGATGGATGGAAATTATAATATAATAATACAACTGGTCATAAAAGAAACATAAGCCAAGCAGATTTGAAAAACCAGAACAGATCAAAGAAGAAAACCGCCCAAACTGGAACTGGTGTGAACTTGACCCAGGAGCAATGTGAGCCTGCGCTGTTACTGTTTGACATACCTGTTTATAACAATAGATGTCCAGCATTTGTTTAATAATAGTGTTTTATGATTGTGATAGTCCGTGAGACACACTAGTTAATTGGATTTTGAATAAATTGAAAATAATAGTTTGTGGATAATGAGAATAATCTGACAGAGTTACTATTAAAGCGAGTTAATATTTTCAAATGAATTAATTAAGGAAATTTTAAAAGAGTACAATTTGCTGGCGGGTAGCTATTGTTACACTATGACAACAGTCACCCTAGTTACACCTGACGACAAGGATTTAAGAAGATGCCCCCCTCCCCCTCGACTCACATGAACCTGTGGAGTGGGCGGCAGTCCCAGCCCGGTCTGCATTCGCATCTGATGCGCGGCCTGATGCGCCGCCTGCGAGGAACTCTGTGACCCGCCGCCACCCCCCTCCACCGGAAGGGGCACAATGGGCGGCGACACCGATGTACCACCGCCAGCGGTGGGGTGGAGGATGTGTGACAGGGGTGGCGGGGTGCTGGAGGCCCGTGACTTTGTGATGGGGGGGGCATTCCCGGTGCCGGTTGGGGGAGGAGGGGGCGGCGCTTTCTGGGGGATAGGGGGAGGGGGACGTCGGGGCCGCGGCTTATTCATCTGCACCAACTGACACTCGTTCTATGGAGAGAGAGAAAGAGAGAGGGGGCAGTGACTTTCAGTGATTTTTAGAGCCCGATAGAAAATGAGAGAGAAAATATGACAAAAAAGAGAAAACAATCGACCAAGGTGTGTGGGTAAAGTTACTGTGTTTAACAGTAAATTTTCGTGGTAAATTGAACAAAAACCGAGATATAACAGTGAATAAAAATACACAATTTAAAATAATCAACCACGATAGACAAAACATAAAAAGTTTTCATACTGAACTTATAATGACAATATTCTGAGAGGGAGTTCTGTAGTATGAAAGATCGGCAAACGGAAGGAAAAACACACCACAATATACAATTGCCCAAATTGTAATATAATAAAAATTAAAGTGTGAGTGGAAATAAATATAGGCGAGAATGCAGTCGCATACCAACTGATTGTGACTATATTATACTCCAACACTCAACACATTTATCAAAAATAAAATTAGTTGAAACCTTTTTTGTTTAGTGAAATACAACTAAATTTATAATTACAAAATGTCAATTATATTCATGCGTATCATTTACTACTGACAATAAGCGCTCAGTAGTAAATAAATATTAGTGTCATAAATGATAAAATATTATAATAATTAGAACAATTTTGTGAAACATATTGTTATGAATACATTAATTGGAATCGCATAAGATGACAATAAACAAGTCAACACATATAAGCTCAGAAGAATTACATATTTAGAATAAACAATTTATGGTAACCGTTACGGAATAATTAATTATAAGACAAAACATCGATATCATATACATACATAATACCCAGTAAGAAAAGAGGGGAGAAAAACGTATAGCGTCAAATTAGAACAATACAATACTATTCGAACCTGTAAAAATTAAAAAGTATATTTAGATGATATTGATAAAGAATTATTATAATAATTGTAAAAACATAGCGCGTTACAAGTATGTTCTAAATACTACATTATATCATATATTTAGTAGTAAATAAAACTAGAAATTCTAGGTGCTGCAAAATATGCAATGAAAGACAGTGTCAATTAAATTGTAAAACAAATGTTAACGTTAAAATGACTATATAATACGTCAGGTTGTTACTAGTGTTAGTCTACTGCGCATAACGAAGTGAACCTAGCTCAGGTTATTTGTCAAAAGGAGTGCAAACAACACACACTAAATATACTAACATAAACTACAGTAACTAACTAGGCTATAGTAACATGTGCCTATTGAAAACAGTGTGTATATTATGTTAAAATAATATATGTCTATAATTCTACTATATTCATTGCCTAGTTACTAAATATAGATATTTAAAATAATCCAAATGCTTATTACTATAGCATTTTAAAATAATTTACTACCAGAAGAGTTCTAGCTTTCATATAATAGATTACATATTATATACGTAGAAACTGTGGCTAAAAGAAAAGTAACAATCTAATTTTGATAATACAACATAGGTTTATATAAATAAATGCTGTAATTGAACATCGGTTTAATGAACTACATAATATTACAAGTTTGGCTGGTACTGTGATTATTTTAAATTTTAATATAAGAAAACCATAAATTGACCGGAAAATGAACGTAACAATGCAGAAAAAAAGTAGTTGGTGAGAAGTTCAATTTTTTCCTTAATATGATCATGACAACCTGTTGTTGTAAAATATTGAAAAAATTAACTAAATGTAAGTTAGAAGAACTAATTTTAATTTTTATGAAGAGCACAATTTTTATTTCTAATAATTTTAACGGTGAAGTGAATTTATGGATATATAAAAGATATTGGTCTAAAGATACGAAAAATAAAGACACCACCACAAATTCAAAACTAGTGCAATGATCAGTATATATATATAGGCTATAACAACCCAAGAAAAGAGGAAGATGAAATGGTTGTGTTAATAATAAAAAATGGGGTGGAGCATCTCTGCAAGGTTCGTTAAGAAGAAATGTTCTGACCTGATCCCCACAATCGTCGTCCAATACCCGGGCTGTGACGGATGGTTTCGGGGGCAAAGGAGGAGGTGGCCCCAACTCTCCATGTAACTGCATGATTTGAAGTGGGGAAGTGGGGTTTATAGGTGGGGTGACGGAGAGGACATATAGAGATGGAGAAAGAAGCTAGAGGAGAAATTGAGTAAGACGTAGACAATAGAGATAAAAAATAGGAAGTGATGAGAAAAAAAAGAGATAATATAATGTAGAGAAAAAATAAGCGAGAGAGAAGAAAATAAAGACATAATGTGAAAAATAGGATTTAAACAGATAATTATAGTAGGATAAGAAAGTTAACAATGGAACACGGAGATTATAGCGAGACGTGGAATGGAGGTTTACTTTAAACGGAAATAATATTGAATAACATCAGAGATGATATCAAAGAGAGTAGATCGATATAGGGATAAACTAGAGAGAGCAAGTCAACATCTGGAAATGGTGGTTCATGAAGGGTGGAAGCCGGAACGAGAAAATAGTAAAGGGTAACAAATATTAATATGTAAAAAAATGGGAATGCAACTGATGGTATAAAAAATAATTATATTCAGAAAAAAATTGAAAAGCTAACAACTCACTGTTTTTAAATATGGAAGAAGCAGATAGATAGTATGGAAGGCAAAACATATGCGCAAACTAATATTATAAGATAATATTTACAGGTAGATTTTAATGGAGTGAAAATGCTGCTTCTAATAAGTTGAAATACAACAATGTCACGCTTAAAATCGGCCAGAAAGAACACGCATAAAACCAGCCCAAATAGAATACGCTTATAACCGGCCCAGAAAGAACACGCTTATAACCGGCCCAGAAAGAACACGCTTATAACCGGCCCAGAAAGCGCGACTAGTCACCTGTACAGAGAGCGGTCTTTGTCGGGGCGCGGGCACAGGGCCGGCGGAGGCGGGCGGGAGGGGGGGTCGTTCGGGCGGGCTGCAGCGGGGGACAGGTCGGAGCAGCTGATTCTGGCTCTCAATTAGATCCCCGGCAGTCGCCGAGTGGTTGTAGCGGGGCGGCTTGGGCCGCTCGTCGAGATGGTCCTGCTGGCGGAGTGGCGGAGGGGGGGACGGGTGACCAATTGTATGTTTAAGGTGATCTAGGAGTTCAGCGTACATGCCGAAATGAAGGCTAATAACGTTACCATTTTATGATAAATATAAGTAATTTTCATTAGAAGCGCTTTTTTATTGTTGAATAAAATTATTGAGTTGAAAATATTTATTTATTAATAAATAAATAAACATTAAATTTAAATATAGAAAACTTTAAATAAGTATGCACACCTAAGGGTCTACTTTACATGAAAGCGTTAATAATTACTTTATTTTATAGTATTTTAAAAAGCAAACTAATAAATTCACAAAAAGTTTAAATTTGTTTTGTTTTGCAAAAGAAATAAAATTGTAGCGGAAAAAAATCAATAAAATCACATTGGAATTAAAAAAAACGACTTTTGGATGAGAAAAAGTGATCTTCAGTTACACTACACGAAAAACAGCGAAGTCTACACGCGATTCATTAGTTACCATAGACACAGCTGACGCTTTCCTCGACGAGAATTCGCTTCTGCCATTCACAAATCCGGAGATTCCTGCATTGTCAGAGGAGGGGGTCATGAAGTCCGCCACTTTGTCCGGTTGTTCCCTGGAGGGGAGGGGCAGAAGTAGAGCACAAATGACAGAGTGAACACATTATGAAATATGTTCGGCTTGATTCTATGAATTGAGAGCTCAATTGACATCAGTCTTCAACTAATGTCCACTATAGTTAATTAGTATATCTGATTGTAGAAATGTACACAGCATGCAGTGAAATCTTGCCGAAGATGCAGATATTGTAGAGTGGCTGCTTTTAGCGAGATAGAGAGTACGCAATCAGGGGCGGAGGGGGTTCGAATCACCCTGCTAATGTGTGAGATAAAATATGTCCTTTTCAAAATAATGTTTAGTCCCATTTATAGTCAAGATTGTAATACAAACAAACAAAAGCACCCTTTTCAAAAACTTTAAACAACCCTCCCTTATTCTAGATCCGTTCCTGGCAATATTACAAAAATGGTTAAATAAGACGACGTAAAACAAGATGAAGTAAATCGAATGAAACCTTAATGGTTTATACTGTCAGGAGTACGATTCCGTTTTTAAACAACCTTGTTTAAGGAAAGACCCACCGGCTAATCGATCGTTCTACGCCCTCCTATAAAGTATAACAAACTTTAATATAACAATGTAACATTGCTGTAAGAGCCGATAAGATTACATTTATTGATTCACAATGTGAGGTAAAATTAGTATTAGTAAAATTATAGGACACAAGACAAAGTCCTAGGAAAAATTTAATATATATATAACTAAAATGTAAGCCAAAGAAAATGAAAACTAGTTAGAAATTGCTAGTAACATTCGGCCTAGTCTAGAAGTTTATAATATAAATTAGATTAATTTTGTTTCCAAAGGAATAGGCCTATGTTGTTTGTTAAGACAAATTTACTGATTGGGGTTTTCTTTATAAACAACATAATATCTAAAAATATAGAATTTTTATAAAATTCGTGAGAATTAAAATAAATGTCCGATGGGATAAAATGTATTAAACAAATATTTAAATATAATATAATCCAAAAAATAGTAAAAAATTATATGGTAAATTACATATTTATGAAATTTTTTACTAAAAATAAAATAGACAATAGAGTGAGAATAGTACTGTTTGCAACAATTATCGGATTAAACAATCTATTAAAACTCTAAGAATAATTGTCGAGCATAAAGCTGGCATTGATTAAATAAGTATTGCATATACACCAAACACATATTTCATATATATCATACTTCAAATAATGAGTCACAACAATAGCTTCAAAATGGAATATATTAGTAAACACATATTTACTATCTATGAAATGATTAAATACTTACCGAATCGCTTGTAGACAAGCAGTATATATATATAAGGCGTGCATGATAAGCTATAACATTATTTGATAAATTATAAAATAAATATAGATAGGTAGGTGACCATTACCACATTAAATAATAGAATACTATAGATAAACACATAAAGAAAACATGCGTAACAAGAAATAATTATGAATGTAACACAAATGAATACTACTATACAGTTAAACAAAATATATCATATTAGAATGATCATACATAGTTTAAATTCGTTGAAATGATATTATGGACATCCTCAAAAATGCTGAAACGCGGTGATGATTAAAATCTCTAATAGATAAATATATAATATAGTATACAATGAAATAATTATTGCCGCAAGCTGAAAATCCAAATGGAATAGCGGCTGCAATATCATAAATACATCGAATATAATATATACAATTTGAACGGTTACAAGCAAAACACCGAACAGGTATATACATTGTTTATTCAATAGAACAAACCAAGCCAAACCAAACCAACGAAAATGAACATGTTTAACTACTACAGCTGTTAGAAAGCTATACACTACATGAAATAACCAACCGGAACAACCACAACAACAACAACAAGGACGCAGGACAGGACACACATCAGTGACTCCTCCCCTCCAGACAGGGAAGAGAACAGAAGAGAACATCAGAAGAGGAAGAGACAAGCCGGGACACCAAGGCCTCTACTTACACAGTGGTTGGGACGACGAGGTCCTGCTCACTTTCACCACCATCAGCCTCAATGGAGTGAGTAGGAGAGGTGGGACGATGGGGAGGAATAGGAGGAGGGGGCATGTCGTCGGAAAAGGAGGGCCGGTTGTTGCCGTATTTGGTGGAGTCATCCAGGGTCTTAATACCTCTGAAAGCAAGAAAGCAGTCGGCGAGCGACCTGCTCCGTTTAACTCATGTCGAGGTGTGCATGGTGCGTTTTGATGAAGATTTTTGAGGAATTATTTTTATAGTCTGGGAGTCAGAAATTGAAAATATACAGGGTGGCCACTCTGAAAATTATTTTAAAGAAAAAGAATGGCTTCTCCCGTCCTTTTTCTCAATTATGGTCTATTTATTTCAGTTATACAATTTTTTTGTGAATTTCGAATAGTTTTAAAAGACTTTCCCTGGCCAAACTCTCATTTGACTGTTCAATAAATGGCCACCCTACAGGTCCCCCACTCCCTATGCATTTGACGCCCTATATTTTTTGAAATAGGTATATATCTCAAGTCTCATCTTAGATTGTGTAAGAATAATGTGTGAAAATTTCATGAGCTTTTGGAATAGCATGGTTTCAGTGATCGAACATTATTATTTTGTTTCCGATTTGGCATAGCTAAATAATAGTAACAGTAATCTTAGTCTATAACACAGGTACCATTTTATTAATACATAATATATAGAAAATGAATATCTTGATATTAATATAATAGCAAATGTGTCAATAGCAAATGTCACTACAAATGTAGCTACATTTATTTAATAACATATTTTGAGGTTGGCGCTACCAGTAACTTTTATTTTAAGATATAAACCTTTATTTTTAATGAACATCTAGTCAACATTTGTACTCAATTAAAATTATATTTTTGTAATTACTTTGTCAAACGAAATGACGTAATTTAAATCGAAATATATTTGTATGTTAATAAAATAGGTGAAACATCACGGCGTATAGTGAATGTAAGTCTATTTTGAAAGTTATAATAAAATATGGTGTGTGTACAAGGTGTTCGCGCGGTAACAACATTCGAATTCCCTGTTTTTAAAGGTCAATAACAGGCTTATTTCTGGTTTATTGCAACAACAGTTTTTGTGCAATAAGAAAAAAATAGATGTTAAGTTTTATTTGGTAAAACATAGAATTAACAAATATTGTATCACACAAGAAAAACATGGCAACACAGTCATGAGCCGCATGTAATATTTAGATATGTAAAGAAAACAAAAATTCCAATCATATTCCCGGTTTTATATTGGATATATATTTCCGGTTTTTAAAGGATAAGTTCCCAGTTTTGCTACTGTTTTGTAACTTTTTCAGGAATTCCAGATTTTTCCAGGTTTTTCTGGTGACTTAATCATTTCTAATTTATTAATTAAAAATGGAAACATGATTCTACATAGTCACTCAAGAACTAAATGGAACAATACAGTTGAAATAACTTTTAAGTCTTTTAAGTACAACATCATGACACTATCTAACGTATATTGCACAGGCATGCATTGTCGTCGTTAGAGAGAGAATACAGTGTGTTGCATTGTAAAATATAGAGGTGGTGAAAAGGTATAAATCAAGATGGACGGAGGGATATAGAGAAACAGAACACATGTATAGCAGTGTTAGCGGAAATTATACACAGGCTGAAAAAACAATGTAATGTATAGGACAGTTTAATAGATAGTCTGTGAAAAACAAAAAGCATTGTTTTCGATCTAATAGAAGCAATTATAGCAGTGATAGAAAATAACCAAAAAATGCATTAAATTCGATATTGAAATGGATTTTAAAGCTATATATATAATTAAAATTCCAAAATTATATAAAATTTAATAATATATAACACGTTGTATTTCACTAAAACGTATACAACACTCATCATCTGAAGAATTTTGTCACCAGATTATGCTATTTACGGAGCAAAAAATATCAAGCAACTTTTCAATTCTGAGTTTTTCTGTACCAAACTAAACTAAATTGAATTAAGTTAAGCTCAACGTTAAGTTAGTATCTTTAGCAAGAATTGAGGTTCATCAAATGAATATAACGAGAAAAGGAATGGCAAAGAGGGTATAAACAAAACAGTATACATATAACAAAAAAAGGGTGATAAAATAAAATTCGATTCTTTGTCAACATATCAAACATGTCAACATTTGTCAAAACAGCCGTTTTAGGTTTTAAACAGGCAAATAATTGTTGTTAAGTTAACGGTACACCTAGCCAATAGTTTGTCAGAAATTGCATTGAATATATTATACAATTATAGAACTTGAAATTGCTAAAATGGCACTATATATATTGTATATAATACGGAATTAAATATCTCTCAAGTATAAACACAAATAACTAGTGACGAAAATAAAGCAGAAAGCGTTTTATAGCATCATGAAGAACAGATTACACCAGAGCTGCTGCGCGGACTATAGTAAGCGAAATATTATGTTGCTATCATGACTAATATCATTAGCATGTGTGGCGTATAGTATGTCATATTTCATATTACAGCAGAAGTCTGACTCCTTGGAATATGTTAGTAAATATTTAATTCAACTCAAATAATGTATCGAAAATTTAATAAGAAATTATTGTGACTAGCTCTTGGACTGTAAAATTTGAATTATAAATGGCAGTAAAAGCAATTGCTATATATTAATTTCTCATAATATGATATGAAATAATATAAATCAATATTACTTTTCTCTATAATTTAATTTCAATACCTAGACAGTTATATGTCTACAGACAGTCATTAGAATGCAAACATATTATTATATTTATCAAAGATCAGATGTCTATAACACTGTCTAAAATAAGCTAGTGTGAAGTTAGCTACTCATATTATATCAGTAACACAAATATATTTTTTGTTCATACAAACAACACAAATCGACATGCCAATACAAATGACTGAATATGATGAGGATGCCTTTACCTTTCCATTAGTCCCTCGTTCATGAGATCCAAAAGGCTGCTGAAAAGAGACAGTGCAGTTACTTCTTACACAAACAAAGGCAATTATACTTACATTCAGAAAGCTACTACTGCAATTCAAGTCAAGTAACCTACTACAAAAATACGTATTAATTCAACACCTTCAAAAAAAAGGGGGGGTTGGCTACAGAGTATAGACGACAGGCAACATAAAAACGAACGATTGATTTATGACTCATAAATAAACACATCTAACCAAATAAACACACACACACACTTACAACTAAATCTCAAGACTATTACTCAAGGCGGCAATATTGGCACTAATCGGAGTAGATACAATCAGCAAGACACGCGAACGGCAATGAAATCAATATATATATATACAATTGAAAGCCATCTTCGTCCTGTCATGGCGGAAATATCTCACCTGTTATCGGACGCCGGGTCGTTCGCAGCGGGAATTCGTGTCTCCAACTCGTAATCGCCGAGGTCTTCGTTCAACATCTCCTGGGATGTGAAGAATTAATTTGTGTGAATTATAAAAACACAGATTGTATAGATTGGAATTGGCTATTTACATCACAATACGCTTAATCGTAAATAAGCGTCTATGGTAATTTTAAATAAAGAATATTAATTTCAGAGAAATATTAGAAGTTCATAAGTCAATATACTAATTACAGTAGTATTGCCAATAGTGAGTATTACCGAACAATATGTATATATTATATAAAATAAATACTTTAAAAAAGAAAACTGTTTCGTTCACAGCTAATTAAAAGGACAGCACTATATAATTTTTGGGCAAAAATTTATTGGAAATATTCAGGGTATCACCGATTTTAGCTTGATGATATTCCATGACGTATTATATGTATTACTACCAAAATATCAAGTAATACACACGCAATACTTTTTACATTAGATAATATGATATATATTTATGGACAAGGTTAGATTATAAAATATTTTACAAAGGTTCCTACAATTTCGATGATATGTATTGTTGGATACTAAAAAGTGCAACACGTTAAAATATAATAATAAAAAATGTTCACATTATTTCTAATTTCTTTTATAGGTAGACAAAATATCAGACCTTTTTCCATGACCGAGAAAATCATCACATCATATTGAATCAACTAACTGAAACCACGAAATTTCTTTTTTAAATAACTAGAAAATAGTTTCACAGAAGCGATAGACAATCAAAAATGTTCGACCAGAAATGACAGTTATTTTCATTCTTTCCAAATTTTCTGCTATCTTATTTTTTATACTTTTTTAAGTTCCTAAAAAATTGGGTACAACAAACTTAACCATCTGTAATTATTCCCTAACCTCAAGATATCAAATAGTCCGACATTACACATATTATTATTACCTGTTGTTATCAACAGAAAATTTAGAGTCAATTAATTTTCAACAATCTGAACGGAATACCAGCATCTTACAATCCTACAAAAACAGGCCAATAAGTTGTATAAAACACAGAGCTTATAATATATTATGGCACCGAAGTTATGTTACTTACTAGTATAACCTTATCAGCAAATTACAATCTGAAACCCGATCGCAATAACGATTAAACAAGATACTCTACCCGAAAATAAATACGACCGGGAAACGATACAGAGCTATATAAGATTAAATAAGTCAACGAGTAGACATCGTAACACCATTACCGGTGTGTATTGCTGTAATAATAAATGTAATAATGCTCTATGTATCACACACCATGTCAGTTAGATAGATAGGATCGTTAACTGACAGTGCGATTGACAGAATGACCGACCTGTTATAATAGCCTAACATGTTATGATAACTGAGTAGGGCACTATAGCCTAATAATGTTAAAGTTTATGAACGATTTATTGATTGTAAACTAACTATCGTCAACTAAGTAGAAAGAACCAACAAAATGTAGTAAAAAAATGTGTTGTATGAAAACATTTAAAACATATATCTCTTTACTTACAATTTGAATGTGCAATGTCGGGATATCACTAGGTTTTTTGTATTCAAGAGCGCTAGCTATAAGATGACTTCAGGTCTATTTTTAAAAAGAAACAATTACTTAATAGTGTAACATTTGTTCTGTCAATTGGCTAAAATAAATTCTGTGCGTAATCTCTTTAAAAACATATTTTAAACTAATTTTTAGCTAGTTCCAACAAACAGTGGAATCGACTCGTTCTGATAGTTTAGTCAATAGTATAAATCAATTAATATATACATGTTGTACAAACGGTGTGATATACGGGATATAAACAGTCTGAGAATTTGAGGCGCATGTATAGGTGATTAGTATTCAATTGGTGTATATATTATTACTAAAAAGATATCTAGTTAGCATTCAATACAATAAATTGTATGATCAGAAACAGTATTAACGGAGTGAGCATGTACAGATTTGTCAATAACTGTCATTTTCCGTCAATAACTAATCTATTCGTTGAACTGTTTTTTATACCACAACTTATTTATCCGGTCTTCACTTTAAGTTATAACGTTTTAGTGTCTTTCTACCCATAAAGCCATATACGCCATTTTGAAAGAATAATATTGTCATCAAAAAATGGACATAATAATTGAATCAATCTGAAACAAAAAACGCCAACAATACTCCCGTCATTAAAAAATATACCAATATTTTAATTAAATTTAGTTAAACTACCAAACTTAGAGTTGAAAGTTCGTTAAATACATCAATTGATACATGGATGGCTTAAATTCATGGGTCTCCAGGCTTTACAAATCAACATTTATTCACAAATGTTCAAATGAACCGGCATCCAGATTGATTAACATTTTACAATATATGGTATTATTATAGTACTTGAAGAACCTATTTAAGTTCCCTAACCATGAACATGCACGTTTTATAAGTTTACAGAGAGGTACGTATTATCCGTTACAAGTATTTAACAGTCGGTAACCTCTAACAAGCATTTTGAACTGCACCAAATGCTCTTTCACTACTCATATAAACAATAATGCATTCATTTTATATAATAAAGTGAACATTTTTACATAACAATTCATGCATGGAGGCTGACCTTACGATGGTAGTATGCAATAGTCAACGGAAATTCCGCTCTATGTTTAAGAGAACAACTAACTATGTTGATCAAATTGATTAATAATCAATAAATATATCATAATAATGTGTTTTCAAAGAGAAAGAAAGCAAAAAGATATAACAAACTCAAAACAGTCGATAACAAACTAGTTTTAACTACGGAAAGTATTATTAGTAAAATAATACAACGTGGAAAGCTACAATATACCATGGGACACCCCCGTTACGGTGGAAAGTATGAACAATAAGAATGATTGATACGGACCTATCAGGTATAAATGACTTCGGAGTTCTTCATTGGTTAATATTTCGAGGAAGATATATTTTTAATTGCGGCTTTTTTTATTTTATTTTCAACAAATTTTTTATTTGCAACTTTTTAGCGGTGCCGTGCAATGAAGTAGTTTAATGCAAATCGACTAAATTTATGTAGCAACATTAAAATATGATACATCACGCCGCGCTTTGAAACAACTGAAATTAATTGGATATAGTCTAGACCTTTAGTGTGATGCCCGTAAGAATTAATCGAAAACGTTACTCTTTTTATAAATATTCATATTTTTAGCTATGAAAATTAAAATGTATAATTATTAGAATAAAAATGTCCTATCTGTTATAATATTATAATACACGCTTTTTTCAACATTTTCGCTCCGAGCCTTCAGAATTCGACATTAATGCCTGAAATATCTATATATTAATATTATATTGATTAAACCGTATACTAGAATCCGCATGCCTTATAGGTATATCTTTCGTGCACACAAGTAATAAATTAAAAATATATTGTTTTATCGGTGCTTACATTAAACGATGCATACAATTAATTATGTAGCCTAACAATAGGTAACGTCAAAATTATCTTTATTAATAATTTGTACATTTTAAAATTATACCTTTTATGTCTACGTGATATCTGAAAATCATAAACGAGTATAAAGCTTATAAATTATTTTTTGCTCACTCTGTGAGTAATATCTTTGTTAATAATTTATTAACCAATGAAAATAAGTCCCAATAATAATTCTCGGAATCGGTCTCCACTAGGGGCGCACTTTAGAATCCTTCTCTGTGACCCTGGGGTCAGATATAGGAAAACTTACTAAGATACACTCTTCGATAGTCCGCGGATAGTAGCTTGTCTAATGGTAGTCAAGGAGAAAAGAAATACAAAAGATGGAATGATTATAATAATCACTCAACAATCACTTCGTAAACACTACCAGAGATATTACAATTAAAAAATATTTCCACTTTATCACATTTTTGTTTATTAATCTAACTATAGCACTAAAACTCTAGAACAAATGAAATATTCTAATCAAATTTAATGTTGATATCGAGTGCTTGTCACATGTAGTCACAGAGAAGTACAGCTATCAGGACTGGTGTGACACAACATTTGTGCACATCTACTGTTAATGTTCGTCATAGGGTATACCTAATAAAATACTTTCACTTACGTTTATTAAATTGTTCTGGACGGCCTTTGTTAAAAAAAGACGGTGAAGAAATATTATCGAAGATTTTACGATGAAATAATATAAAATACAGCAACCTGTGAATTCATTTAGTAAAAATAATAATAGCATTGTTACGATAAAAAACAAACTACATAATTTTACTGAAATACATTACCTTCCAAAGCTAATATAATTTCTTTAACGTAATAAAAATATCAACAATTATGTAAAAGCGGAAAAAAATACGAATAATATGGGTTTTTAAATCAATAATTTATGATTAAATGGTAACTTTATTTTCAGTTAGATTTATTATGCAGTCAAAAATCCTATTTAGAATACTCTTTTGATTGATTGGTTTCTATAGTAACAAATTCTTTAATTTTTTCCTTCATCGATTTTTCTTCTTAATTGTCATCAGATCTATTTATATTGTATTAATTATCTTACCAAAAAACAAAAAATTATAGCAGCTCTTGTATTTTACTCGTATTAGAATCAATAGTAAACAATCAGCCACAATGCCCAAGTTCTAAGTTAAGGGCTTGATTCAAAATTAGATAGTTAACACAGAAAGATTTCGACAAACAACCTTATTTAGTACTGGATATTTTGCATTAGTTGTCAGAGTCTAATTACTCGCAAGAACAACTGAACTATCTGAACTAGAGTAGTTTCTAATTAAATGTGATTGGCCAGCCTCTACTTAAATGTGATTGGTTAGCCTCACCTCAGTCTGACTCTCAGGTGGGAGCATGTTGTCTGGTGCGATTCGAAGATCCTCCAGTGCGCTGGCAACCGGACGCTGGTCAGTCGGACGACGGGTCGAGGGGATCCTCTCTGGCGGCTGCGCCTGGCCGCGAGAGGGCTTCAACATCCTCTGTAGAAAGAGAGAGAGAGAGAGGGGGGGGGGGGGGTGAACTTTCTTCATGATTATTATAATTGGAAATCACTCTAAACTACAATTTATTCAATATTGGGATGAATGTGGAGTGATTTTCTATAATTCAGAACATATTTCACTATTTTATAACACCTTTCCCACAATTTTAATTGATAACTGCGCACAGTCATTAATAGTCAATGTTTTTTTTATATGTTTACATTTCTGAAAATCGTACACGGTTATTATTTTGTTGGAATTATCGTTTCCTGGCAGTGTTAAGACAAACTGAAACATTCTGTTATACTCGAAATGCTTTATCCATAAACTCGAGTAACCATGTAAAACCCATTACGCGTCAATGAATGTTCTTATTATATCCAGGATAGAATAACTATATAGCACACACACAGCCCCTCAATTAATAAAGTGACGAAAAACTAACTGCATAGCATCGATTTGTTTCTGTATCTATCGGAAGAATCTTCGTAGTGAAAAAGTCAAAACTGACAAATTGTTACACATAAAACAGAACTATAACCCCTGAGGCTGTCGAAATCTCGAAATAATGAAAATTCGACCATGTTACACAACTAACAGTCGAGTCAATATATATGCTTGACTATAATAACCCAGATACCACAAGTTGGCTCACTCGAATGCTTTGATTATTTTATTCTGATGTCAAGAGCCATATAGATTATATACACTATTGAACAGTACGACCAAAAACCGTGTCAAAGCAGTGGTCATACGAGAAGTCGATTATACAACACCGAGGGATACCGTACCCTACCCTATACAGGTACCCCACCACCAACACCAACTTGTAGTTTTTTTGCAGGAAACATTACCGCGTGTCAAACACTTTTCGCCAAAATGTAAACTTGTCGCCAGATCGGGCGGGTTAGCTACTATTTAGCCAGCCTCTCCGTGCCGTTGCTGTACATATTTATTGTACGACCTGTATTCAAGATTGCACTTAATTGCCGGTAGATTAAGTGTAAGCTGTCGCTCGGCAGAAAGGTATTATCAAGAAGCACAGCACCAAAGTATACAGACACACGCGAAGTAGCAGTTCCAGCTAAATCGAACAGTATTCGAGTTTTTGAGGTGTCCGTGTTACATAACTGGGTGTGTGTGTTCATCTTGTACACAACACACTTGACGAGGCAGAATACTGTCTATTAATTAGAAACTTTTCAGCGGGCAATTTAAGGTAATAAGCATACTTACCATTACATAACATCCAACAATTCGATCACCTTTTATATTTTTAGGCATTTAAACGTTACGTGACGGGTCATACATTAAATATATATATAGATTAGATAGTACAAACAGTGTCTGACACAGGAAAATATATGAAATATACGGCTTTGATTCGTATTCGCTGTTCCATCAATTATCTCTAACCAACAGCAAATCTAATGATAACTACTAAGAATCTGAATTCAGAAATCACAATTAGCAAAAAAAAAAGTAATATCAACATATTAATCAGATCGATAAAAAGTAAATTTTTGGTTAAAAATATTAAATTCGATAATGGACATACAATGTACATGAAGCTGCAAAAGTTATATTTAAAAATATATTTAAAAAGGAATACATTTAACTAGCTAATAATATTGTATAAGACTAACTGTCTTATGACTAACTGACATAAAAATCGATATGTAATTAACATTGATTTCAGACTTTTAAATAATATGAAAAAATTGCTAAATGACTTTTGAGGTATATTGAGTTATATGTTATATGAATGATTAAATAGATCAACCGTTTTTTAGATTAAATTAATTTATTAATTTATTTATATTAAATTTGTATAATATACTATCGAGTGTCGAAAAATGAACGGACAACATTCTAGGTGAAAGAGACTCGTCTGTGGATCATGCATTCCTAGCTAATGTCGATCAATAGAAAATACTTTCGCTGAACAAAATGGTACAAATCAGAGCATTTAGCAGATAGATAACGTAAAATATGGATGGCATTTCATAAAAATTGTAATATAAATATGACTTTCCGATGATGGCAGCCTTACACATTGCATAGGTTATCAGGATATTAATATATTTGTGGTACCATGTAATGCATGCATGCGATTTAAAACAGATTTCAATATGATCTTACCCAGTCAAAGGAACCTTTCTAGCGGATTAGAAATGGAGGATGTTAACAATTAATTAAGTGAAAAAAGAATCGACAAAGTATTTATAATTATTCATATTATAAAGCAGAATATACTTATTTTATTATTAGCAAAATTGTAATGTAATGGACATAACACTCTTAAAAACAAAATAATTTTGTAAAACAAATACCTAGTTACACCCAAGGGATATTAAAGTAGGAATATTAAAAAATAATATTAAATTACTAAATATAATATAATAAAATTTAATATAACCACTCATGGTTGAATGGCATCTAATTATTTAAATTCTTTAAAAAAATGCCATTTTATTTTTCTTACATTCTACAAAGATTCTGTTTCTGAGGATACTTAACGCTAAATGTTAAGTTATTGTTTGTTTCATGCACAGAACAGATAAAACTGACTCTATATAAAGATGTTACTGTATTATGCACACCTTTATTTTTTAAATATACATAATATGTAACTCTAGATAACCAGAATTGATATCTGATTTAAATGATTCAAATAAAAATATATTATTAAAACAGTCTTCTTCTGATAGTTTTTAGATCGATAAAAATAGGTATATTTAAAAAAAATAGAGTTTATATTTATAAGCTTTATATAATTTCGTTTTAGCAGTTATGATATCCAATTTTATTTAATTTAATATTTTATCAAATTTAATATTGTTTTATTTATATATTTTGATGTTTACTATTTTAAACCGAGGGTTTTTAATCACGAAGTAATTATACTTTTTACAGTGCTCAAAAGTTGTTATTAAAATAAGTTTTTAGTGAAAAGCAACAAAACAACGGAATACAAATACTGAACTTGTAAACTTTAAAAACATACATTACTATTTAAATTATCTTTAGTGAAAGGAAATATTCGAAAGATATACACAAGGTTTTATTATGACTATTTTTTAGAGTTGTGGGAATCCCATTCCAAATAATATTAGGTGAGACTGACCGAATCTTCGATCGGTTCCTCCTCTTCAGTGGGCAGAACTGAGCCACTGTTGGGGTTCCGGTGGACCTGGATCAGGTGCTGTGTGAGGAGCTCAGTGAGTTGGGGAGGCGTCACGAACTCATGCTATAGGGAGAGGGAGAGAGAGGAGAGTGTGTTTGTCAACAAAAACAATCTCACGAATCGCTTTTGCGATAAGGGTACTTGCTCTGGCCTGTGCAAAGTTGTCTTGATTACATCCAAGACTTCAAAATCTTTACAAATACATATTAAAACAAAACCCTCAATGGAAAAATCTCTGATTTAGCTTTTGTACGATTAGAGCAGGTATTATAATAACTAGTAGCTGCGCTGGTGGTGAGAGAGAGAGAGAGATAGAGAGAAAAGGATAAAATAAATGAAAATAACCAAAACGTATAGAAAGGATAGAGAATATGACCCACAAGATAAGAGGGAGAGATTAAGATAAATGAGAATTGATAAAGGATTAAGCAAACAGATCAGAACTAAAGAAAAAAAATATCCAGAAAAATTAAACACAAAAATAAAATAAAGCAAATAGAGAAGGAAGTGAAGATTATTTATGAAAAACGACGACGACAAAACAAAATATAAAAAGAAACAAGAGAATATAACAAAATTAAACGAAGTAAATGATGACATTTGAAAGGAACAGAAAACCACAACAGAATGAGAAAGAGATAGGTTAAAGAACACCAAACTCGTGGCCATCTTACCCTGAGCATGCTCTCGGCATCGGGTCTCCTCTTTTCATTTTTCGTCAACGTGTGACGCAGAAAGGAATGGAATCGTTGACTCCTGAAATACACGGAACAAAATATTGCTGGATAAAGAAGCAGAAGTGTTCAGGCAACAGATTGTATTTTATTTATTTGAAGTAGTTTGATTTGTTGGTACATAAGTTGGCACAGAAGTATAAAAATCCGCCGCATCACATCATAACATAGTAAGCATATACCGGATAATTGTGCAAAACAATTATATAATTAATTACATAAATGATGATTAGTTTCTCTAAACTGTTAAACGACATTCGAAGTTTTTACAATTAATGTTAACGTGTTATAACATTGGTTTCAAACAATACGATCGCCCAGGAACGAAAAGTTCGTTATTCGTTCCGAAACACAAGTAGAACATCAATTTAGTCGACTTACCACCTGCTTTTGCTCTGTAGTATTGGGGATTTGTAGTTCCTCAAAGAAAGGATGTGTAGAGCTCTGAAAAAGAGGGATAATACACCGATAATCGTAGGTATGCGCGAGAAAAATGTAAATGATCGATAGTGTGAGAAAATACAGCCCTCCCTTCCATCTAGAATTAATTCCCACAGCAGGATATTGACAGCTAACGTCATTAGGAAATCACTAGCCTGTTGACGGGCTCGATAGAGAAGGTTGCAATGTTTTAGATTCAAAATTTTTTAGTCTGACATAATTTACATGAATGAAGAACACTTACATAATATAAATCAGAGGGTGAGAACATTTACGAGCTTCTTTTTTTCCACCTTCTGATTTATATTTCACTAGTTCCATATTATTTATCCTTTCATAATAATTATTAGATCTGATGTAATTCGATTCAGTTAGGTCACAATTATTAAACATAAAATTATCAATGTATTTAGTAAATAAAAATGTTGGCTACCAAAAAGTTTGGTACCTGGCTTTCGTCCTATCTTTTTACGGTCCAATTTAATTAATTATAATTACAATAATTATCCCAATATATATAACGATACATAAAAATATACAAAATAATTAATAGGAAAAATATAATGATATATCACAATAATTTACTAACATCTATTCTTACGACCTTCTGGTACTAAGTTCAAATATTTTCTGATATAATATTTTAAATTTATAGAATCATCACTGAGTAACCTAGCAGCATTTTAAACTAATTCAAAACTATGCCTCAAGAAATAATTTTTACCTTCTGAAACACGCTTGATAAAATATTTAAATATCGGCCGAATTAATTAATTTAAATTAACAATCTAAATTGATGTACCGATTCAAAATCCAACAAAAATAACCAAAAGCGTCTCTTATAGTTCTATAAAATAAATGAGGCACTGGGTGCTGACCCTGCAAGGTACAGAGAGATAGGCAACTGAATGGACGTACTTGAGGGGGGGAAGGTCGAACATGGGAGGCTGCATTTCAGCATACTCGATAGCAGTGATACCCACCGCCCAGATATCACACTTCTCGTCGTAGCCACCCTTACGTTCCACAGCGGCCACCTCGGGTGCCATCCTAGACAGGGGGATTGGAGGAGGACAGAGATGGAGATGAATTAAATAACATGATTTCGTATCAATTGTATGCCTAGTGTAATTGTTTTAGTTTGTGTTAGTCTCGGGACTGTTTCAGAATCTGTAATGTTTGACCATAGACTGGGCATGTTTTAAGAGTTGTGGCTGAAGAAAATGTTTGTATTTTTCGGTCGGTTGGAATCAGTTCATGCGGAGTTATGCGAGGAGAGTGGGATGGGATTCTACACAGTCTAGTTTCTATGATGTTGATCTTTAGTGGTGGATTGTTGAAAAAAGGATTGTATGACAGAGTTTGGATGGATGGTACGGGTGACGATGTCCATGTGAGTGAATTTTAGAGTGTTTTCGTACATGTGATATTGTCGGACAGTGTCGTTGGTTTTTGGAGGTATGGGTGGGTGAATGTCTAAGAAGTGGTTACTGTTAGTGTATACTATGTTATGGTTGAGCTTGCGCATGGGGTTTGTGATGTTTTTGTTTTGCATGTGATGATGAGTCGAGTGTGATGTAGTGTGGAGATGAATGAGTGTTCATGTTGTTAGGAGAGTGTTGTGTGTGTTGATATTGAAGTTGATGGCTTCATGATGTGTGAGGTGTACAGTCTGTGGAGATCTGGAATGCTGTATTTTGTATAATTTGAAGTTTGTGATAATGTTGAAAGTGGACCAGATTGCGCAGGACTATTTTACAATTGAACGAATAATAGCTTTATTATTTATATAATATTTTTTCTTACAACTAATATTGTATAAGGCGCGTGTACCTTGACGGTACAGTCTCTGCTTTCAAACCAGAGAAACAGGCCTGTACTTTTGGTATTAGTAAACTGATTGTGGTTACAATCTGAAATAGCGCTCTTCAAATGAGATAGTTTCTAAAACATACTTCACCGAAGTAACCATCTCCTAATAGCCTGTTTCCAGTATGTTTAGGTATTACATACCCATTTTGTGAATGTACTTGTGTTTTAAAATTGTAATGTGTATCGAACATGACCCTGAGTAATTTTAGGCTTTTTTTAGAAGTATTGGTATGTTATTGGGGTGGATACAGGGGGGTGGGGGGTTGGATACGGGAGGGGGTGGGGGGGAGTTGGATTGGATGAAGGGTGTGGTGGTGCTTTTATTAATGTTTTAGTATGATTTAGTAGTGTTGAATTTGCGGAAAGTTGTAAATATACTGATACTGACTTTTGGTTCTACTATTACTTGGTCTGTCCTTTAACTGTCGATGTTTCACAGATATATGTTGTAAGTGTTCCACAGATATGACACAACAACTGATAATTTTAATGTGGTTTATTGAATGTTACTCTGTACGAATACCTTTTCGAACCTGCATTTGTATTTTCCAAAGACTGCTATTCTTTTTACATTCTAAAACTCAAATCACACTATATATATATATATAAATATATGATTTTAAACAATATCTCATTATTATATAACTTATTAACTGGTTAATATAGTCGGTTGAAATAATCTTGTTATTAGTATTCTAATGTTATTATTATTTCCCATTTGTTACTAGGCCAAATCTCTCCAAAAACATCTACGAAATCAAACATTAAATAATAGTTAAGTTAATTATATGTATTACATGAAAACGTTCAAGACTATACCATACGTAACATTTACCATTGAGGTGTCGAACATTGATGGCGAAGGAAAAGAGAATTACAATAAAAAAGGAAGATGAAGAGACGATGGAGGAAAAGTTAAACATAATTAACAAATATTGCAAATATAGATTAAAAAAAACAATTATATTTTTAATGAGAATGACTAAAAATATAAAAAATGAACGAGATGAAAAGTAAAGTTAAAATAAGTAAGAGAAAAAAAGTTGTAGAAAAATGTTGATTCAGATTTATTATAAAAGAAAATATATTATACAATCTTTGCAGTATTAAACATAAGGGAATGGTGATATTACCAGAGAGAAAGATGGTGCTTAACACTATTTAAAAACAGTTTGGTCGTATAGATTTGCTAATTATTACTTATACAATCGATAAGTAGACCATCAGTGATTTATATATTCTTCGACACTACATTATTGCAAATTATTATTGTATATTATTTAGATCAATGACCATGAAATACTGTAATAAATCATGGCAACAGACCTTATCCTAAATATAGGTTATAAGTCAGACATACTGATTTGAAAAGCACGCAGCTGTACTAAAAATATGCACCAGCTCAGGTGAGAATTAAAACTCCGAATGCGAAATCTAGACGACCATTGATACATTATTACACACTATTATATTGCAATTAGAACATTAATATAATCGTTCTACTTCAACAGAAATCAAAAGTTCTTACCAGTACGGCGTTCCAATGAAGGAGTTTCGCTTGTTCATCGTTTGTGTTATTTGGGCGACAACACCAAAGTCAGCTGAAGGGGAGAAAATATGAACAGTGTTATTTAGTTAGAAGATGTACTATTCAGTCAATGCATAACATGACTAATTATGGTCTGACATCAACATGATTGTTATCATGTCAAAGATGAGAATCACATATTACCTGACCAACATCAAATTGATTAATAATTTTTTGGTTTTTAGTACAATATTTGGTTTTGGCAGTATTATGATCAATAACTAAAATAATTTATTTAGAAATATTGTTATAATGAATAATTCTATCATAAAATATCGATATTTTGCACCTGTTTTCTTTTGCTTATCTGATTAATATTAATAAAGAAAACTCGCCTTATACTTTATTTTATGTCTCAGAATGTCTACGCAATTTAGAGTAAAATATGTTCTTAGTTACCATCTCCATACTTTTAAGTATAATTCAAAATTAAAAAAATATAAAAACATAACAGATGTGATATATTTAGTTAATACTAAAATAGCTTAAATTATGTCATAAGGTTTTATCTTTTAGAAATAAGGACAAAAGTAGTATTTTCATAATTCATAAAATTCTAACTAAAAAGCATTGACATTTTCATAAAATCCTGCCTTTTTAAAAACCTTCAAATAATTTTTTTGTAAATTTTCGGTTGAATAAGATTCCTGATTTAGCTTTATTAAACAACGCTGTTACGTTTAAGATTACCTATCGATAAGATACCTGTGTTTATCGAAGCTAATAACTGTAATAGTCTAATAAAAATATAACAGAAACCCCCTACGTACCAAGTTTCACATGTCCTTGCTCAGTCAGAAGAATATTAGCCCCCTGAAAATAAAAAAAACAACGCTACCTGTCAAAGAGATTTTATACATCTTACAAGGCGTAAATAGCAATACAATAGGCAGAATACTCATGCCAAATGGTACAAATAGCTTTCAATGATTTTAACATAATACGGTTAAAATAGTTATAGGCCTACTATATACAACATCTAATAAAAGTAAGTTCTGTTATATAATATACCTCGATCGATTTCATCACAAATTAACCATATAGCAGTTTTTACTAATAAAGTGAAAGAATCACTTATAATAATAGGAACGTTTCAATAAGGGTAAAATCAATAAAATATTAGATAAACGATTATATAATCTTAAAACTCTAAGACTAACGCAAGCTATGTAGTTGGATTCAAGTGGTAGAGGTACCATCTGTGTGGATATTTATCCGGCAGATAGAATGGTTGTCACTAACCACTTCAACAGCTGCTTCCTAACCGTTTGTCCTTTTGTTTCACCAGTCTTTTGTTGCCTTATAAAATACATTTAAATATTACAGTAAATTATAATTAAATACTTTACTGGGTACTTGTGATAAGCACATGAGTGTGTGCATGAGAGAGAGAGAGAGAGATCGAGAGATAGAGGAAGGGAGTTGAAAACGACTACATTCGTGGTGGTGTGAACTTGGCCCGATAACGATTAAATACTATATCGAGATGTCGACGCATTACTATAGAGAAAGAGAGAGATGTTCTGATAAATAGAGCGAGAGAAGGACACGTACTATTACACACCAATACAATAAAGCAAAACTAGGGTAACATTATAATACATTATTGTAAGGAAGAAATCAATATCGAATCGATAAGTCTAAATCAGTAAATTATAGTACTAGCCTAGTATTATAATAATAGAGAAGTTTTTGTTAGGTAGTTGCCTGGTTAACAGTGACAGTCATGTAGATTGTCGAAGCTAACCAACCAATAGAGTACCCTATAGCAACCGTAAATGACAGACATAGAGAGAAGGAATGCAGGCTTAGCGTAGTTTGTGTGCCTCTTACGAAATATGATTAGAAATACAGAAATAAACTGTAAACCAGGCTATATTAAGAAAACAAAATTTGGATATTTTGACAGACTTCTCCGGAAAAACAGTATTGGTCACCGTTGTGTAAGTATTACTTAACACTATACAATAGGAATGCAACCAAACAACATTCCAATTGTGAGTCCTAATCACATTATTTATAATACATGCACAGGGTCATCCTCATGGTGAATAATATAATTAAATGCTTCGTTTTTCCGATTACAGAATAAATTACATTCACCCCAACTGACTAATAAGAAAAGAGAACTTGATCAGAGATAATCGCTCAACTTCCTCCTCTACTTAAGAGCACTTCTTTATGTTTAGCTGATACGATTGACATCAATCAGCTCATTATTTACAAAGTCACATATAGGAATAATATATTGTTAATTCATCGATTCACATTGTGTGTGTCATAGATATATATATCGATGGCGTGAGTAATGTTATTATCAAATAAATAGAGTAACATAATCGAAACTGTTTAACCATCAATACATTGTTTGCAATGTAATCAGAAAATGGTTGAATGATGTTATTACATCCCCAAAGCCCATAAACCAGCCATGCTTGACTAGTTCAGCATAGAAGTCTCAAACACATAAACCTATAAGGTAAAAAGAGAATACACTCTGTATAGTACTACTAGTAAGATTAACCGCTCCAGCCGATCTCTCAAATGGTTCAAATAAAGCACTTAGACAAATGATTCTCAGTAGAGAAATAACTGTGTACCTTATTAAACAAGACACCCTACCTATAGTCTACTTCTTACAATGCAGTGTCTGACCGTTTGCGAATCTGACTATAGTCTACCTTTCTAGTTGTAATTTTCTACAAATATTGTGCAAAATCTTTTGTCACATTGTTGGTCATCAACAAGTTAAATGCATCTTGCACAATCTAGTAGGCTAAATATATATATATGTTCCTGAGCTATATTTCTGATAAGATATTGCAAGCAAGAAGTTAAAAAATACCAATGTACAATGAAAAGGTTGCAAAGATATTGCATAGTCAATAAAGATGTACATTATATCAATGTGACTTTATAATTATTTATGAATTATTGGCTAACTGATATATTGATCAAATATTTAAAATAGTTCATGGATCGACTGTAAATATATCGACTGGCGGAGGTTTTACAGAGAACGGGTCGGCCGTTATGAATAAATACATAATATATTAATTTATTTGTGTATATAGAATTGCCTGGTAATAATATGAAATGACATGCTGCTAGCGAAAAATTAGTTCAAAATATAAAAGGCAATCTAAAAGAAAAAATTGTGTTCAAAGAGTGTAAAAATAATTAAAGTATTGAAAAAATAAAACGAACACAAAACTATTATTAAAAAGTTATTGAAATATTTTACTCAAAAAACATTCGATAAAGGACATTATAACAATTTAAAAAAGTGAAAATTCCGATCAATGCTTACAGAACATTAATAGTTGGTGAGTCACGAATGTGGAATATTATGCTAATTCAAAACTGTATTATGAAAAGAACGACAATGGTAGTAAGACAAGGCATGTAATAAATAGTACAAATAAATGTACCACATAATATGGTCTATACCATTCGAAGAATAATAAGAGAACGATACTTATAAATCAGTGAACAGACGTTACGTATAAAATCAAAAACAAAAATGAATAATTTATAAGTCTTCTTTTTAAATTCAAGAAAAATTAGAAAGTCTAAAGTTAGCTGATGAAACAAGACTTTTGTAAACTTTTACGGTAATAACCTCGGTCTAAAAACACGATTTGTGTTCTTTACTCAAAGTGGCACATATACATAAAGTTTTCTTTCACATTTAACCATTGGAACAATAAGTTTCTGCTCAATAAAGAATTAATCAGTTAGTACAAACATAAATATATAGTGGCGCCAAATTTATATAAATTCATTGCAAAAGAGAAGAGAGAGAGAGAGTTAGGAATATGAGAAATTTAATTTTTTTTAACAATAATATAAACTCGAACTGTCACTTATTTCATGTGCACGAAGAATGGTCTAGTATGTCTCCATCCTAGCATTAGATGGATTACAAAATTAACAGTGATAATGCCAAACCGATATAAGGCTCCTTCATATAATACTTCACATTATCGATTAGTGCAATCGAGGAAGGAGAGAGAAAAAGATATCGAGCGAAATCGAGCAGGAGACAGACCTTGATATCGCGGTGAATCTTGCCATGCTTGTGGAGATAATCCAGACCTCTCAGAGTCTCTCGTGACAGAAAGGCGATACAGTCTTCATCCAACGGTCGCCGGATATCTGGAACAACATGCTTCATATTTCAGTACGAAGGTGTTGTTGTGTGACGCTTTATTATTAGATATAGTAGAGGTGAACTATCAAACACTACTCATTAAAAAACTGATTTTAATTTTTAATCTAATTAATTTTAGATTTTTAATTAAAAATATAAAGTCATAAAAGTAGTAAAATTTTAAAAATGACATGTGAGTTATAAAAAATATCGCAAAAATGATGAGTAGGAGTAAATAATACACATATTTCAAATTAATTTTTTTAATGAATTAAGACAATTACAGAAGATGCAGAAGACGGCTATGCTGCACAAATGAAAATGTCGATATAAAGAAACTCCGTTCAGGATAAGGCAATGAAAATAACTATAATGAGACGCTTTCTAAATATATTTTAATAAGTTTTATAAATACATAATACGCTCTAGTAATATAATTCTGTATCAGCAAAATAAGATGCGTGCGGTACTATTCTCATCAAACTTGAACTGATTGTAATATGTAATAATGTAATTCCCCCTAATTCTACACCAAAACAATGCATAGAACAACCATAGGGATCCAACCAAATAGTGATTGGTTTCTTAATTGAATGGTTATATTACAAAATTGGATAATCATAAATGTGTGTAGTTGGTGTATGAAAAGGCTCTTCCTTTGTTTCCAAGAGATAGTCGTATCACTGTTAGCAGTACCGGCGATGAATGGATATTGTAATGCATTTTAAAGCAACAAATGTTGTATTTATGTTTTTGTTAATAGACGCGGTAGATGGGAAACTAAATATATACGAGTGTATTTTATAGTTATGATTGAGCGGGCACATAAATAACCGAGAATTTACTTACATCATAGGGGATGCCAGAAATCAACAGGAATGTGAAAAACATAATGACAGAACTGAACAACTACAGTTTTAAGGAGTCAAAACCATAAGGTTATAATTTAATTTCAAATATTTGCGATTTACATATTTCTCTACATATTTTAGTTAAACATTCAAGATATTTTACATGCTAAATTGAGTAATAATGTAATATAATCATCAGATCATAGAACTTTAGAATCGATCAATATTATGATAAAATATCATAGATATAATATGAAAATATAATTATTATATAGTTACAGGTTATTTAAATGTTATGATTGATCTGTCTTAAACAAATGAAGCATTTTAAAAACATTATTTTTATTAATAAATTTTCTTTCAAATATTTAATTACAGTGTTGCCACAACCGATTATGGCAATAATATCGCAGGAGGTAAAAAATATCGCAGTTAAAAAAATTCTCTTTTTACCCATTAGGTATCTAAAAATGTAAACCATTTATTTAACCCTATAAGAACTGGTGATACATAATTACTATGTGTTTCATGTAATTTATTATTCTGAAAAAGATAAAGTATATACTAAATTCACGTATAATAGGTAGGTATAAAAAACATATATAGGACTAATTAATAAATTTGATTAGCTAAATTGTTTATTTTAAATATTAAAAAAGTCATCGGGGGCTAATGTTTTTCTCTTTTTCGGAATAGTGGGAAGGGCGCTGATACGATCCCTCTCCAGTCGGTGCTTTAGACAAGATGACCCGACTGCAGCTTTCTGTAGAGCTTTTCCATTGCCCGCTGTTCTATTTTTGTCTTTTCCTCAACGAAGAATGACTTTTCACTGGACACAGCGGATTCCTTATTAGCAGCTGCAGAAAGGTTGGCGATCGCCCTTTAAAGTAAAACTTCTGCATCCAAACAGTTGCGTTGAGCCTCCTTAATCTTCAACTCATGTTTCTTCTCCTTCTCCTTCACGACCTCTAGATGACTCTTCCGTTGGTGACCTTGGCGGACTATCTCTTGAAGGCGCTCGTGTTCTTCCTTCTCCCGCTGTGCTGCAGTATCTCGCTTCTCCTCTTGTGCCATCCTTCTCCGGTGCTGACTCCATGAGTTCATCTGTAATCGGAAAACTGACAGCTGTCAGCTTGTTGCTAATCAAGTAAGATTTGGCATTGTCTCTTGCCTGGAGGATCGAGCTAACTAAAGCCTCTGCAGTAAACTCCTTCAAAGCGACAACATCCAGCAGGTTGATTTCAACAGCACCATTCTTTGGATTGATGCTCCTAGTTAGAACACCCATATTGCCATCTGATTCGTCAAACGAGGTACTGTAGAGATGCGTGCTTAAAGTATCATCAATTTTGCTTTTGATAAAGGGCAACAGTGCGAACATCAGGACGTGTGCAGATTTTGTGCGGCCACATGTAAATTTATTTTCAGTTTTTGAGTCAGCAAACATTACCACAAACAATTTTACAACACTGTCTTCACAATCAAAACTCTTATTGGCCTCTGCTATATGTAATACCCAGCGAAGCTCAGCTTGCATAACTTTTCGCTCTATCCCAGAATGCATATCAGTACGTTAAAGAAAAAGGAAACAAACAAATTTAAAGAAACGAGAAAAAAATATTAATTAAAAAAATTAATATATCGCAGGTAATGCCAATAATATCGCATATCGCAGCTTTTTGTCCATATATCGCAGGTTGTGGCAACACTGTAATTAATACATATTAACTAGTACCACTTTATATTGTTTAACTTAATCACAAGACTCAAAATGCACAGAAAACATGTTTAAACACAGCAGAAAAATTGTATAACATACTTGTATAGATATCTTGCAAAGAAGATCCCGAGCAAAACTCCATACATATCCAGAGTTTGTTATGCCTGAAAGAGGTAACATATATTTAACACAACAATTTCAATGTATGGAGCGCTGATTAAGCTGGAGGCATACATTTAGGCTACAACAAAGCTGATGGTTCGAAGAAGCCATTCAATTGTTGGAATAGTTAACCGATAGGAATACAAAAGAATAATCCTAAAATATCTATAGTCCATAAAAATGAATGATAATATTTTAATTTTGAATATGATATTACCGTTTATAAGTGTATAATTATTTAGGTTTAGTACAGATAGGTTCAGGTGCAATCATATCAGAATGTATTCGATGGTTTCGATGTTAAAATTGAGAACAGTTTTGTAAAAACTATTTTTTAATTTATTAGTTCACCAAATTAAAAAATATCTAAAAAATTGATTGCAAATTTCAAATGGTTTTCGTTCCCCTCGAAACTAAATGAGATCTCTGGCTCTCAGATTTTGATGTGAATGCTATTTTTTATATGAACATGCCTATCTGTTAAGTTATCTTAAGCTATGATCCTGCCCTTAATATTAACACTTCCAGCCTGCTTGCACACCACAACAAATCAACAAGTCTAAATAATTTCTACATAAGGTTGGAAACAAAACACCAGGCCCAGGATAGAGTATAATGCACAAACCTGAAGTAGCTGCCATAGTACTGAACAATATTTGGATGTCGACAGTCGCGCAATGTGTGAATCTCGAGACAAATCGCTCGGATGTCATCTTTCAAGTCGATCTTTACGATCTTCACTGCTGCCGCCAGCCCCGTTTCTAGGCGGGTTGCCTAGGTAATACAGGGGGTACAAAACCGAACTTTTAAGTCAGATAATTTATGGTATTTATTTAGTTTATTTATAATTGCTTAAACTTTTTGTGTAATGTATGCACTAATCTCATGTGCTCAAAGTTTCAAGAATAAAGGTTATTACTTTGAATATACCTAATATATCGACGTATCATTATCACATTAAATTATTATTAAAAAAACTGACTTTTTATCACTGTTTCAGTAATAAATAAGGCATGTTACTAGGGAGAGAGACTCAATAGGAGGTGCCAATATAAACAGCTCTTCTTTCACAATTTATACTTAAAAGAACATTAAAATTACATGAAATAACACACTCATTTGCATAAAGAAAAAATTACTATCCGTAATAAATCTTACATTGCCTCCATTTTAAAATCTTGGCGACATACCCAATACTATGATCAATGCTAAAAATTACAGCTGTGTTGTATGTTACTAAAATATAATTTAATGAGTATTATTGCTATGCTTTAATTCTCAATGTAATATGATAATAAATAAATATATAATAATATATGTAATACTAATAAGCACAAAAATATTATGTTATTATATGATCAATTCAGTTATCTACATATGGACTCAAATGGATAGATTAGAGATCCCATATTTCAATTAGAACATATTAAATGTTTCAGCTGCACTAAGGAGATACACTGCTTCACATGGAGAATGCAGAAAGGAGGCATAACTATAACAATGAAAATATGTTAGTTAATACTCTTTTTCGAATTAAATGAATGGCACACTACACAATGGAAATAAATATGTATTTTTAACATTTAAATATGAGATATTTAATATCCTAAAAAAATAACCTTCGTGAGAAGTCATCACATATAATCAAAGGGTGGGCAACCATCAAGGCTTGCAATAAAAAAGGCAGCAAATTCAGAAAAGTCTACTCTGACAAATTTATTTATTAAAGTAGTGTTGCAAAAAAGTAGATGTGGTGTTTGATAGAAAGATAAATTTCCATCAAATCCCACACAAAGTTTGTCAAACAATATATACACAACTTATAAGCTGTGATCTTATAAAAATTGAAGTACTGTTGCTTTACTATAAGAATAAGTGTAAATATTGTTGTAAGCGACTTTAGAAACAACCAAAAAATTTTGTCATCAAAAAATTACATATATCTAATCTAAGGACAATACATTAAGAAGCTAATACTCAATGGGTGCTGGATTTTATTAAGAAGCATTTTGCCCAGTTGTTGTATTATTGGTCCCTCACTGGCCTCACGCTCAGCCTACCAAATATATTTAGATGCAGAAAAGGATATATGTGTAGATTGATGATCCTATAATTTGATATGAAGTTTTATTAAATAAGTTAATCAATTATTTTAATAAACCCATGTTTACCATTAATGCATAAAATAAGGATATTTGGCAATTAAAAAATATATAGCTGATAAAAAAACAAGTTAGATATACCTTACTTTCAGTATAGCTACATATTAACATGTCACTAATATCTTACATTTATAGATATTTGATAATTAATATTGACAAATAATAGTTGACAAAAAAGTGTGATGTATATATTTATAAAATAAATAAAATATAGGCCTATATATAATATATTTTAAAACACTCTTGTTAATACTACCCAATGTATTAAATTATAATGTACTAAGTATATAATATGAAAGCAGACAATGATTATATACATAGGACATAACCATAAAATTAATAATAAAAGTTGTATTTATTATTCACATCATTATTTAAATTTAACCAATATTAGCAGCAGTTAATATTTAATAATTAAGTTATCCAAAATTAAAGATAATATGCAATATGTTGTGGTAGTAATTTTCCCAGTGCACAGGAGTGTGCTTCACATACATACATAATTTGATATTAAATCAAATAATATTAGTTATATAATGCCAACTTTAGTCCAATTTTGTCCTGACTATATTTTTATTTATTTATAAGCATGTCACACAGGGCCTCTCGGCATTATCATGTGGCAAACAAGAGTATTATTACAATGAACAAGAATTAATAAAGAGATCAATCATTTAAATGTCCAGTATGGTACATGAAAAGCATTTTTACAATGAACAGAAATTAATAATGAGATCTAATCAATTATATATCTAGCCGCTTCATGTAATTTTTGAAGGAGTCAACTAATGTTGCAGCCACAGTGGCTTCCGGGAGACTATTCCATATCTATCTTTGGAAAAAGAACTTGAGGTGGGCAATCAAACTTGAGTGCATAATTTGTAGATGCTGACTGTGGCCTCTAGATATTGATGTATTCCATGTGAAGTACTTATCCAACGGGATGTCAACCAGCCCATGTAGAATTTTGTAACACATGATAAGACCAGCTTCATCTCATCTTGTTTGTAGCAGAGACCATTTGAGATCCATCATCATTGATGTCACGCTGCTCATGCAGCGATTGTCACTCAAACGGAATCTTGCAGCATGACATTGCACTGATTCTAATTGGTCTATGTGTTTTTTGTGTGGGCATCAAACTATAGAAGCATACTCTAGAATGGGTCTAAGCATCGTTTTATAGCAAGTCGATTTAACTTCCGTCGGGCAGTTTTGTAGATTCCTTTTTAAAAAAAGCCAACATGGAGTTGGCTTTTTTAACAGTTATGTTGACATGATCACTCCAGTCTAACTTTTTATTGATGAAGACTCCTAGGCACTTAGCGGAAGACACTGATTGTAAAGTTTTATTATGAATTTTGTAACTAGCTTGTAGTGGATTTCTCTTCGTACATACCTGAAGTACTTCACATTTTTCTGGATGGAATCTCATGAGCCATTTATCCTCCCATTGCTGGAGTTTGTCAAGGTCTATTTGGAGGGCCTGTTGGTCTTCGAGCTTATTGGTAATTCTGTACAGAAGGTTATCATCTGCAAATAATCTTGTTGTCAATTGGACAGTTGCTGGTAAGTCATTTATATAGATTAAGAACAATAGCGGCCCATACACCATGCCTTTGGGCACCCCTGATGTGACTGCACTAATAGGTGATGAATGATTTTCAAGTCTGATGCACTGAGTTCTATTCTTCAAGAAGCTTGTCAGCCATTTATGGATGTTTGCATTTATGCTGTAATGTGATAGTTGGTATAGAAGTCTACCATGTGGTACTACATCAAATGCCTTTGAGAAATCCAATAGGATGGTGTCGGTTTGAGTAGTCTTGTCTATGTTCGAGGCTAGGTCCTGAACACACAACAACAGCTGAATTACTATCGACCTCTGCTTTTGGAAACCATGTTGTGCTTCCGATAGAGCGTTGTGGAATTTCAGATGCTGGATTATATGTTTGAATACTATGTATTCTATCACCTTACAGCATATGCAGGTTAGTGAAACAGGCCTGTAGTTTGAAGCTATTGATCTGTTTCCCTTTTTGAATATCGGGGGTATGTGTGCAGATTTCCATTTGGTTGGAATTGTGCCTCGATCAAGTGTAAGTTGGAACAGATAGGTTAGCACGGGAGCAATAGATTCAGCTGTTGTTTTTAGAAACTGAGTAGATATACCATCAGGTCCACTTGCTTTGTTAATATTTAGCTTTTGTAGTAGCTTAGTTACACCTTGGACTGTAATTTGGATGTTTTCAATGTTCGGTAATGGTCTGGACTCTAGCTTTGGGATGTTAGTGGTGTCTTTGTTTGTAAACACTGATAAGAATTGGTCATTTAATATTGATGCTTTCTGTTTTGGATCACTAACGGGTATTCCTTCTTGACTTAATAGGACGAAATTCCAGTTGACTCAGATTTTTTACTTTTAATAAATCGAAACAATCTTTTAGTATCTAATTTTTCCGAGTCTGTATCAAGGACCATCTTATTCACATACCTGTCATGTGCTTTCTTGCATTTTTGTTTACTTTCCTTCTGAAGTTTGTGAAAGTTATCCCAGGCATTTGATTTCGTGATTTAACCAAGGTTGATTGAATCTTTTGGAGGAGAATTTTGAAGGAACATTATCTTTTATACAAATTTGAGATTAATCTTTAAGTTTTCTCCATAGTTTGTCAATGGTTAGCTCATTTTGCGACATTAGTTGATTTGACATGTCAGCAACATTTCTATTAAGCTTAGCTATGTCTGCTTTATGCCACAAGTAGATTTGGCATTTAACCAGTCAAATGTGTGATATTTGGATTTTAGTACTTATGAAAACAACATGATGATCTGAGAAACCAGGTAAAGGCTTGATGAAGGTTTGTGAAGAATAGGTCCAATGTGTTTGTACCTCTCATATGAAAATCCACCATTTGTTCAAGGCCAGCTTCATTAAAGGTCTGTAAGAATAGTCTATTTAACTCAACTGTGTTCTGATGACCTGATATGGAATTATCAGTCCAATGAATATCAGGGAGGTTTAAGTCACCTGCAAGCCATATGGGGTACTTTTGATATTTTCTGAATAAGCATGTGATACAATTACACATTTCTGTAGCCTTTAGAATATCATTTTCTGGTGGTCTGTATGCACTGATTATGAGTACACGTTTAATTCCAGAAAGGGCAATGGCAGCTATTTCACAGTCGAAGTTATCTGTTGACACTACATTGCATGAATAACAGTCTTTTGTTGCAATTAAAATACCTCTGTACCCATCTTGGCAGTCTTTTCTGTATTTGATTGAGTAAGCTTATCCTGATATTAACATTTTATACCAAATGTTAAACAACGGTAAAGTAAGAAAAAAGTATGCAAACATATAGAAACAACAGTACATATAAATGCATGCAGTGTACATACTAATTAACTAAAAACACTTTAAAAAATATGGTAATAACAACAATATTTCAATTGTGTTTATATTCCAGGTTACATCACAAGATTAAATGTAGTGGCATCCTAAAAAATATAACACAATATAGACAAAAAATAAATGGTACAGAGCATGACATTTTGGAGTTCTATTATATATAAAACCCATGAAAAACCAATGAAATCCCAATTGTATCCTGAAATCTGATAAAAAATGACAAATCCCCCAGTTTTTTCCTTATTAGGGCTAGGACTTCAAATTTAGAAATTCCATTTTTTACCCAATATCCAGACTTGGTGGCAACCATTACACTTATAAAATATTCAAAAAGTTTATATATTTATAAATATAAAGAAATAATTATTTGTATAAAATAAATGTTTGTAGTATTTCCTGGTAATCTAAAGATTGGAAAAAAATAAAAAATTCTAAGCTAAATAAAATTTTGACCAGCAAAGCTGTTAGCCAGGAATGAAAGAGTCACAGAGCAGACTTAAACATATTTTGAGACAACACCCTCAATATCTGAAAACAAGTAATTTAACCACTTGGTCATTTTGGTTCCTGATAAATCAATTACAAATATTTGTTATTAAAAATTGACAAGAAAAGCTTGGCATTGTTAAACTTTTGCTGGCCACCAAAATTTTGCTTAGTTTATTTGGTAAGCTAACATACCTACAGTACAATATATAGGTAAATTAATTGAGCAATTTTTTGGTTACTACATAATTGAAATTTTTGAAAATAGAATTGAAAGATATAATAACTTGAATATACTTATGTATATCTAAACTGTATATTATTTATAAATTTAATGTTGAAATATTAATAATTTTTTTTATACAATTGTATTAATATAATTTAAAACACTATAAAAATTACTGAGGATAGCTAAAAATATTAATTATAAATTTAGTATTATTAAATTTATTACCATCATACTGACTACTGTCAATAGCTCTCACACACACCATATAGACAATACAGTAACTGGTAAGTTTAGTTCTGGTTATTCTTTTAAAAACAATATAGTATTTTATTCATTAGGTATAACTTACAATAATAATATATATACTGTCTACTCTAGTTAAACCGACCCCTTTGGTTCCCTGCAAATATCTGTCGGATTAACGAATTTGAAAAAAACAAATAAATCAATGATATTTAAAACATTATTTATACATAGATGAAATATCGTATATAGCAAAATAAATTATGTACATATGCACATTTGTACACTAAAAAAGCTGTCTATTGTTGTTTGGTTGGTTTGAGGCTGCTTCATAATCACTTTTTGAAGTAGTTGATTAA
>JAUZND010092427.1:0-14554 GCA_034780555.1 Coelogynopora nodosa | reverse complement strand
TATTGACTCATTGTTGTCTCGTTGTTGTGACTCACATTTACTATACATGCTGTTACACTATTCAAATATACTATTTCAATAATCACAAAAAAATAATTTTTGATCGGTAGATACTTCTGGGCCACCCTGTATATTGATGGCATTTTTTGTGAACTTGTTCATCATAGTTATCAAAAGCAAGTCCGCATGGTATCCCACGAGTCGTACCATCTGGACAACTCATTTGGCCCCCAAGAACTGTATATCCAAGTTCTGTTTCAATTTCCTCAACGGCACTATAGCTGAGACATGAACCAAACTTGTTCATCATAGTAATTATTTGTTTGCTGCCTGTGAGCGATTTAAGTGTCATACCAATGATAATATGTTTCGCAGGCTTGAGAGTACCATGCTTCACCGAAAATAATGCATTTTGACTCATAGAGTCTGTCCTTCGTTTAACAGACTCCGAATGTGTGAATTGTTCTGGTCCACCCAACAGTGTGCCGAAGAATTTCTGGACTAAGTCTAGCGGCCGTCCTTCTCCTTTTTTCAATTTCTCAATCGTGAAAAGTTCACTAAGAGACTCCTTTTTTACATTTTTGAGTGCCTTTCGAAGCAGTAGCGCGGCCTGTATGACTTGATATTCAGCGGACATTTTGAAGTCATATACAACACGTATTGATGCGTAGTCAATGTCAGAGGAATGAACACTTATACCTGTTTTTTTGCTTGCAGGAGAGTAGAGATGAATACGATCAGGTATTCACTATTGTTAACAGTAAATTATGTCTCTCCCTTTGGACGAGCGGGTACAGATTATTTTGTTGACAGGCGGAAGAAGCCAGAGAGACGTTGTTATAGTGATTAATTAACTTAATATTGGGCGCCAACAATCTGTTACACCTGATATGGGACACCCTGTAGATAGAATTGGATGTGAATCAATGTTATTACATAGTAAAATAGGAGTGGGAAACATTTTGACCCCCTTTCTTATTTAAAAACGTCAGGATTATGTATCTCTTAAGAAGTGTTTTTGTTGTCAACACATTAAACAAAATTATCTGGAAAAAACTAAATTCTCGTGCGCCAAAGTGTAATTAATTTTTTGGGGGTGCAATTTGACCCCCCTTCTTATTTAAAAACGCCAGGATTATTTTGTTCTTAAAAAATGTTTCTGCAGTCAACACATTTAATACAATTATCTGAAGAAAAAATAATTCGCATGCGCCATAGTGTAATTAAATTTTTTTGGGGGACATTTGGGGGGCCAATACCCCTAAACGCAGGAAATTGAAACTTAAGAAATTACTTTTCTCGATCCTAATACAAAATTGAACACAATAAGAGTATCAAACCTTTCGTCCTCAATTCTGTAATTAAATCCAAGCTGGCTCCCTAACTAATATATTTATTGATTTGGTTTCGGATGATTGAGACATCAGACCGCACAAGAGATATCTTTAACAATGGTCAACTACCTTGCTCATCTCGTCAAATAGAAACCATTTCAGGTACGACCGACTCTATAAACATATTTAAATGCGGACAAAGCAATTCCCATTTTAATTTGATCGAAATGTTGAAAATGCATAGAAGAACGTGTCATCCTGATGGACTTCAAATTATTCCGGAGGAAGCGTGCAACTGCATTTGCAGGAGAGTGCCACAACGCAGCCGACGCGGGAGGACATAATACATACGATTTATTCCAGAGGTTGAGGATATGCAACCTATTGATTTTTTCGATGCTGCTACTTCGCTGATTGATTCTACAGTATCTCAGCTATTAGCTTCAACTCGAGATAAGTGTAAAGTACATCGAATTCTACAGTTCAGAACTGCTCAGCTTCATTCAGACGGTGAAGTCATCCAGATGAAAAGGTCATTGTTTTCCCTGGACGCTATGTCTGAGGTAATCAGTGGATTACTCGCAAAAGTGGAGCATTTCGTTCAAGGAGGAAGTAATTGGACTATATTAGGAGTGAATTACTTCGACATGCGAGCAACCAAGTACTCTTCAGCGCCTGATTATCATTGTAAAGCTGGGAATGGCGATTTGGTAACTCTCTAAACTTATCATGTATTCCCTGCTATACGATAGCCTCAAAACATATTTAAAGGTGTTTGGCAGTAAATTCGAGATATTGGCAGGTGATACCGACTCCTTTTTTCTAAGCGTATTCCACATCAATGTCGACCAAGTGTTATTTTCTCGAATGTTGCAAGATGGACATTAAACACTTCCAATTTTCGGAAGGTTCACCCATGCCACTCAAGTCGATATATTGTAGTTTTAGGATGTGTGAGTCTATTACGAATCTATTGAAAGTGCATCACAACCTATTCACGACACCTATTACACACATTAACTGGTATTCTGGAATTCTACAACCAAATGTTTTGACACAACTCAAGTCGGAGATTTCAGGAGTGGAAATAAGCATGCATTAAGGGTTGTCTGACAATTTCAACGAGATTAAATGTTGGAATGTGATCATAATTAATGATCTTATGAGTGAGTCGATGTCTTCTCAAGTGGTGACTAATTTATTTAAAGAAAATTGTTCATCATGGCAACTGTTTCTTCAATAATATTACTCAGAATCTTTTTGTCAAAAAACGAGATAGCAAGACTCGTTTTCTTAGCACGTATTATTTGTTCAATAACCTTCGAGGTGTTACACAAAAAGGATTCCTGAATCGACAGATGCACAACAAGCTTTGCAGGCGGCTTTTTATGATGCAACCGAATAGGGTCCCTATTCCTATCCACTTTTGGATTTTCATCAAAATACACCACATGAGATTCGAATAATAACACGAATTCTACCACACGAAGCCCCACAACATGCTTATATGACAAAAGAAAGTGCATCTCAGGTTATAAACAATCGAATGGAACAGTAAAACATCAATTGTTTGAAATAATGGCTACGGTACGAGAGAAGAAAATTAGATACCTACTTGTGACTGCTGCACAAATCTTTGTACTACTTGAACTGCTAATTTATTCATGGACTATTCACGCTATGCATCTTAATTCAACGTCACCACATCATTGGCTAAAATATTATAAACACAACATAAAGGAAATTGTTGTAAAATAATTAACATGCAAAATGGAAGTGAAGCGTTTTCCACGACAATTTGCTCTGCTACAAGCATTTTCAAGGCTAATCCAACGTAAAAGAAAGCTATTGTGTAGAATTCTTAACCTGATTTTATTCAGGCACTGTTGGCTTCAGCCTCAACCTCCTGAATGGTAATTTACCAAACATTCTTAAATCATTCCGTGTGCAACTCAATACACGTAAGAAGATGATTCGTTGTATGACTCAGTATACATAAAAAGGGAGCAATAAAAAAAGTTCAATCTGCTCTCAGTCAGAAAGGAGGATTTCTGCTAATTCTAGAGTCTATAATACTTTTTGTTGCAAAAATTATTGCACCCATTGCTGTCTCTGCTATTAGTTCATCTTTGTTTTCTGGAAAATAAAGGACCAGTGCATCAGCATATTCACAATTAGTTTTGGTGAATGAAGAGTTGAAATAATATATCCAAACCTTCAACATCAATACACCTTGGACCTGATCAACAATATCGTATTCAAGCGACTCAAGTTATTGAAGAAAAACGCAAGAATGAAACGCATGAGAGAAATAATGAAGAAAAGGAGAGCAGAACACTTGGTGACTATATGAGTCAGATTTCGTCCAGTTTTACCAAGACATCAATTCCAATGGCAATTTCATTGCTTACATATCTACATGGAAAAAAGTCAGTTTTCTCATGGTCATAGGCTGGAGAGATTGTTGATGCTGGACATATTATCGCTTGTTCAAACTTGTATGATTTAATTCGATATTCTATCAATGATACGCGGGCCGGGTAAATGTATATGTTCCTGTTGGATGGAGTGAATTGAAGACTATTTTGAAACATAATAAGGACTCTCCATGCGGTTTTTTTACGATACAGTGCATTTGCGGTCGGCTTCATATTCAAGTTAGACACAATGGTTGACAGGCGAAGATGTGGCCTAGTGGTAAGTGAGTTCGCTCACGGATCGCTGGGTTGCAGGTTCGATTCCTACTCTGTACTGATGAGGGGCAAAATACCCCGAAACCGGTCTGCAGATGGATTTACCTGGAAATCATTGTGTCTATCAATTTGATCTATAAGCTATAAAATTGTCCGATATATTTTGATACGATAGCGTTAAAACCAAAGAATATGGTATTTTGTTAAAACCAACAACGTTGTAACAATGTGATAATTTAAAACGCCGACAGTGCTTTTGAAACATGTACATATTAATATAGATAGGTTTCATAATGTTGTACATACATTTATGCAATAATATCAAGTCAGTGGGTTAATTATGTATGGAACTGAATATCAAAAATGAGATAAATGATTCACTTAATAAAATTACAACATAATTGACAAGAATATATTATTTTCAAATATATACATTTAGAGTAATAGTTAAAAGAGGCTAAGTAAGCTAAAGGCGATATATATGTTTATAAATTATTAATAAGTAAAAACATAGCAGAATATTATACAGTTTTCTATTTTCGGAGTTAACAATAAATTAAAACCATTAAAAATATGCTAAAAATTGTCACTTAAATATTATTTTAATTAATTATTCTATACAATATTATAAATTGTTCTCTACATAAGTAGTCTTGATTGACGCACATAAGTATCCATTATTTCTGTACTTTATGACTTATACATCAATAAATAATTATATTTTATTTTTTATTATCAGTTTATGTCTACCGAGAACCTATGTAGATGAGTAAAGCTGTTGTTCATGTCTTTATTAAGAATGGTTGAAAAATATGTATTGCTAGAGCGAAATATAAGAAAACAATACAAGTAAGAGGTGTCTGCAATGAATATAATATAAATCAATAGTATACATTTTATAACATATTTGTCGACTATTTTCATATCTTGTAGAATAATATTTAACAAAAAAATATGAAAAATGCATATTTTTGAGAATTTATCGATACAATTGGTTCCTAATTTATGGCATTATAGTAATTGTTGGACATCTAAAGACATCGTATTCCAGAAAGAATAAGATGTCACTACATAGTAAGGTCGGCGCAGGTAGAATGATTATAGGATGTCTCTATCTTTGATGAAAACATTAAAAGAAATCATCTTCATTGGAAGGAGTATAACTAAAAACAACACCAAGAAGCAAAAATAATCAAAAGGTTGTTTACTTAAGAGTAGTCTAATAATTCAAGCCATTAAAATGGTAATTGAACAGCTTTAGGGTCATATTCAGTTCAACCTTAAATTTTATTTTAAAAAATCGTAATATTTATTAAAACAATTTTTGCATATTTATTTATTATATATGTTTCACTTTTTTAATTGTTCAATAAGTAATGTACATTTTACTAAAAAGTTAGCATAACAAGTATAATATTTTTTTAAATATTCACTATTTCATTGAACCACTCATATTATTTAATTTGAAAAAATGTTAGCAACAAATTAGTTTGATAACATTATTATCTTACAACCACACATTTATGTTAGCATTATATGCGTAACATATTTTTTGTTATATATTGTTATTTTACCTAGGTCAGAATAATTTCTATACATTAAAAAAAATACATCTTAATGATACTCACTGCTTCAGTGTAATAGTCGTTTAGAGTTACGAATTAAATTTAGAAAAATATGTTCGGCAACCATTAATGTATTAAAATATATAGCTCTGATAAGGATCTTTCTTTAGATGTATACATATCTAAATGTTGTGGCTATAGGAGTTCAGCTGCTATGCTGTGTGCTCTATTAAAGGAACGTCACGGATATTTCATGTTGTTGTCGTTACGGATATTATCAAATAGTATATAGCCTTTACGGTTATTTTTTTTCAACACATTGTATAAAAATAATTTTTGCAGTAATACAAAACGTAATATAAATTTACAAATATAATTAGATATAGCAGCATGTTCTAGGTTGCTGTATCTATAATGTGAATAATTGTTTGTACTAGAACAACAGTTATACACAAAAGTGTATATTTCAAAAAGTTACTAAATCATTAGCGTCAAAAATATAACAATTTCACTTGAATGTTTTTTGAAATTTTAGGAGGAAGCGCTAGCTGTAATGTTCCAATAAATGTTTCAGTGGACACAATAGCATTCGGACCTTTCAAATATGCATATTGGACAGATCAGTCATTAATTGATTCAAATTTAAGCATGTCTCTTTTCTTTTTGTGAATTTTGCAAATAGAGTTTTTTTAATAGTTTGATTGGAGTAGGTCATTTTGCAGGTTCAATTCCACTTTCATTTAATAAAGACTGTTATACTCTTTTTCGTGCCGCTTAAGTTCCATTTATTTGATATACAAACTCTTCATGGGGTACTGTTATAATTGGTTGACGCAGTCGTAAACTATGTCTCTCAGCAGACTTTCTTTTATTTTTCTAACTATGACTGCTTCAAGAGCATTAATCTTTCGATTCTTTGAAGCATTAACTCGGCTTATACGGTACCTAACTTTTTTTTCTTTGTTGAGGAGGTTTCATACGAATGAGCTTTATCGAATTTGAGCTTTTCTTGGTTCCTCCATTTGCGTAAGTTTTCAGAAAGACTTATTTTTACGTTTTTCGTACATGCCTTTAATTGTTTTTTAAGTTGTCGCTTGTATAGAAGCTTTTTTCATTGCTCGATCCATCTCCATTATGCACCTTTTTGTTTCTTTCCCTGTATAACTGGTTTCTTTATGCTCCGGATAAGGCATAGCGTCTTAAATTAGTATGATATATACACAATTTAATAAGGGACAATTATACTATATAAATTAAGTTTGTTAAACCTCTTTATACATTGTAATATTATATTTGAAGCTAGTAGATAGACCGGTTCCAGAATAACTGTCTCCTATAGATTTATTGGCAAATTGTTTTTGACCAATGACGTCCTTTCTATGCAGCCACTGGATCAACTAGTGTAAATGAATTTTCAGTTACAAGTTGTTAGAGGTTAATAAAATATCAGACACGAACAGTCAAGTTTATAAGAGCTTTTGGCAGACCTATAACACATTTTTTATTTTGTCCAATCACGTCATCATTATGCGACACTAGGCCAAGTTAGTTTGAATTATTTTTTTACCAATTGTTGAAGACTCTGAAAAGAATATCACACAGAAAAAAATAGCAATATAACTGTTTCTTGAAGAAAATTACGTCATTTGTTTTGGCCGTCACAGATATTTCACTGAATATATTTTTAAGCACTAATTTAAATAGTAACGAGTTTGGTCATAGTAACACAAAGCTTAAATTATAATTTTAATAAGACTAAATTATCTGGCTAGAAAACTCCGTCACATTTTTATTGAGCAGCGTTTCATAGCTTATAGGCAAAATTTGAATGGCTTAATACGTTTAAATTAACGGTAAGCAAAGTTAACGGACCATATACTATTTATGAAGTCCATAATAATAACTATTTACTTATTTTAAAGTACAAATAAACGGTCAGAAGTAAATTGCCACGGATATTTCAAATGTTGTGAGACACAAAAGTTGTAGAACAATAAATATATATAATTATACTTACCAAACAATAGAAAAGTCAGCACAAAATACAAGGCGGATAATGAGTTGAATTTGGTAAAAGACAAAAAGCACAGAATTCTCGGTCAATATTCAAATGACAAAGGTTGGAATATTATACTTACGTTTTGAGACAGATAAAATTCAGAGAAAATTAAAACTTTTCTGGTCTTATTGAATGTGAGTTGTAAAACGAATAAGCCAATTAGTGAATGCGAGTTTGCTTACAATGTTTGGCATCAGTTAATTCTTCGTGGCTTGTTTTTATTGCTATACAGACTAATATTTTTGAGGTGACAATATTAAGTACATTTTTACAATTTGAACTGAATATGACCCTTTAGAGTTATTTTTCCTAACGTATACATATAACGTATATAGCATAATATAATGTATTTAAATATTTGACTTTTTAAAAAAAAATACGATTTTTTCTTTTTACAAAAATTATATTATTTTTGATAGAAGCAAATCATGTCAAACATAAATAATATTATTGAGATGATTAAGATTAAGACTATATACTAGACAGAAAACTTTTTGTAAATACTTATTTTAATTAAACCTTATAATTATAGTAGCATTATGTATCAGTATAGCAACATTATGTATCAGTATAGCAACATTATGTATCATTATAGCAACATTATGTATCAGTATAGCAACATTATGTATCATTATAGCAACATTATGTATCATTATAGCAACATTATGTATCATTATAGCAACATTATTTATCACTATAGTAGCATTATTTATCACTATAGTAGCATTATTTATCACTATAGTAACATTATAATATAATATGAAAACAAACTTTATGATGTTCATAAATAAAAATAACAATTTTCACCAATTTCTTCGAGGTCAGCCTTCAATTTTAAAATAAGTAAATATGACCTATTACTACTAGAAATATTTCAATGTCAAACTAGTCTTCAAAATGAAGTCTGCGTCTATAAAAGAATTCAATTTGGGGAAAATAAATTTTAGCGTCAGGCGAATACACTACTTGTTTCACCATAATATACATCTGTCAATGTTGTGGATCAGACACAATTTCTAAAATAAAATCTAACCAGGCCTATAAAATGATTCACTCAATTCACGTAATAAAGTGAGGATCTGCACTCAGTTCTCCGATTTTTGTACGATCTAGAAGTAATGGTTACCTATACTACTATATGTTACAATAACAATACAATAATTGTTCAATTAGAAAAACAAGCGGATTTTATTATAGATATATTTCCAACATGCTTTATTTAACAAATAATGTGCAATTTATTATAATAATTTCAACATTCAGTAAATGTAAATCAAGTCATATGTAGAATTATGTAGAGTATTTGCATTTTTAATAAAATCAATTTACAACCAATATTAAATATAAACAACTACTTCATTTAGAAAAGTTTTGTGTTTAATATATTGTGTTATCAATACATTTTTTATTCTTTCTTAGTTTACAAACATAGCCTCTAAAATAATTGAATAATAATTAAGTAGACCCCCATCTGATTTAATGCTTATTTAACGGAGAGGATAAACATAAATTTAAAGAAGTATACAGTATAAAGAATTCCGTAAATAATTATGTATGTATGGTGTATAAAGAATTCCGTAAATAATTCTGTATGTATGGTGTTTACATTTTAATTAAATGAATAGTAAACATATAGATATAACCATGATTAATTGCTATTTGATAGATAGTCCATTAAATGTAACGAATCTGATACATATTAATAAATAATTGATCATTTTAATAAATATATAATATAAATATTAATTATAATGATAATTGTTCATAACAATAATAATATTATATTAAATGATAAATTAAATTTTATAAAATTGATAAATAATAAATGATACTTTTAAAATGAAATATGATAGTATATATGGATATAACCATGAAAACTAACAAATACAGTTAAACTATGCGAATTTATTATATGTGAAAAATATACACGTTATACAAAGATATCTTATAAATAATTCATCATGATCAATGAAGAAATTCAATCAGTACAAATATTTAGAAAAAAACTTTGTAGAATAAAATTGTTTGCAGTAATAAAAAAAGAGAAACACGGACAACCTCACAAAAATATCAACGCTTTTATTAATTTTTGTCAGTTAATCTTTTTATGGCACAATAACAAGATATAATTATTGCTATTAATATATTTACCAAATTTACCTAGATCAATTATCTTTGAAACCTTTTCAATTGAAATAGTCACAAACAAAACCATATCAGTGGTTGTTAATGGTTTAAGGAACAACCACGGTGTCAAATATAATAAATAAATATAAAATACTAGCCAATATGCGAAAACAATCTTATTATTATTCAGAAAAAAACGCATTGAACTTGAATAATGTAAATAATCTGTCAAAACATAACCAATAACTAATGCACTAGCATACATGTTTTGTTTATGTCAGAGAAAAACATAAATTATGCTTTTAAATATATATATTCCCGTAAAACATTAGTATAATTCAATAATTCAAAACAATACAATATTGACCACACTAAAAAGTTTAGCAAAAATTAAATAACGAAGCAATTAAACAGTACACAAAAACTAATTTGTAATATAATGAAGTGGTCGCATACACACAATAGCGAATTCTAACTTTAAAAAGATAAATCATAATGAATAGTATACAAATATGTTGACACATAGTACCGATTCTATAACCAATGTAAATAGACAAAGTTGACCCAATTTAAATAAATGAACAAGTCAAAAAGAAAAAACAATAATTCCACAGTTTCGCGTTGTTAAAACAACATAATATAGTTGATTGCTGATAATGTATACAATAAGTATTAAATGTATAATATAATTCATAATATTCACCACATTACTGTTTGAAATAGGTGTGAATATAAATTAAACAAAATACATAAAATTAAACTGCACATATGAGCACATGTGAATATATATAGTAATACATATACAGACAACATAAATAGCGATATAAAGCCATTTTATTTTTAAAAAAATCAAGGGTCTGATTAAAGATGGAAAAAAGTTCTGATAACGTGAAAAGGTCATAAATAATTAGTCAAATAATGATAAACATGTAAAACAAATATTATGACAAACCGAACAACACCAACAAAAATATATAGAAAAAACTATTGTCACTTATGTTAAAATATAAATATTTTTTACATTTCTCATACGAATTAATGACGTGAATTTATCGATATTATTCAAATAGCTGCTGATACGCTTACATGTTAACCGTTTCATTAGCTTGACCTTGTGCTTGTCTTCTCAATTTTAGGCAAGTAATAAGTTTAACAACTGCGTCTCTGTATTTCTTATCCATGAAGAAATAAGCAATTGGATCACTCAAAGAACTAAAAGCACCCAACATCAAACATGTATCACGCCAATTGAACCTTCCGGATATTAGATGAACATTAAAAGATAGTCTCAAAAGTTCGGCAACATGAAATGGAAATGAAGACACCACTAGAGAAAGAACTACCAATGAGGTCAATCGAAAGGTTTTCTTAACATTTTTAATTCGTTTTATAGATTCCTGCAAATCTATTATAGTTGACATCTTCTTAATTGCATCCACCACTGACCAAATGAGTAGTATGTAACAAATTATAGTTATAGAAACCGGAACATACCAGGAAATTACACTATTGATCATTATCACAAGACTGTGAAATATCGGTACATCGCATACAGCAAAAGGCATTGACCATAGATACCCATTTATAAATGGCCAAACTAAAATTTCAACAAATAAAGCCACAGCGCTAAATATCCAGAAAGCGATAATGAAACCACATTTTCTTTTCTTTGTAAAATATGTTCGATGTTTAAGTGGGAAACTTATTGCAATTACTCTCTCAAAAGCTATTAGTGCCACAGACCACTTATTTATGTGTCCACAAAGAAATATAAAAAAATTAAATACCAAACAAAAACCAACCGGTATAGGTAAAAAGTAGCCGCATAGATATTTTATTGTGTAGATGGGGATACAATAGATGGCAATGACAGCATCAGATGGGACCAAAAGGTACTGAATAATTTGTGAACATGGCAATTTTTTTAAACAAGAGTTCATCACAAATGCAATAAACATCAATACATTCAGTGTCACCGCACACATCCCCAAAATTGCTATTATGACAGCGGCAATAATTATTTCGTGTTGATAAAATAAAGTATGGTTGCTGCAGCTTATGAACGGGTAAGGAGGCCGATACATGAACAAAACACGTGACACATTTTTTGGAAAATTTTCCACTCCCATAATTACTAGAAAATTAATAACAATAAAAAATTACAATAACTACCGTTGTATTTATACTTAATTTATTTTCAATGATTGGTGAAACAAGAAACATCTAACTGACGAATTGGTGAAGACCCTTTGTTTAATACGCTGGGTGGTTTCATTAATCATGTTATAGAGAAGGAATAATTTACGTTAACAAATTAGTTGATTTAAAAGATGTAAACCGATAGCACTATTAAATATTAAGAGTCTAAATTTACATTAGTACGTGTTTTTTTTTCAAACGTATTTTTATAATAGTGTTGTTACTATACCATTTAGTTGTTTAAGCTTACCACAGATTATGATTTATAGATGTTATTAATTCAAAAAGTCATTAATGTGAAACGTAAATTTAACATTATATTAAAAATGTATTGAATATTATATTGAAAATCAAGTAGTGTACAATTTTGTCGAATAAATACAACAACTTTTTGATAAAATTGCAAACATGTTAGAACTAATAGATGTAATTTATTGTATTAATAATTGAACTAATGATGTTGGAAAACATACCAATTATTTTAGAATAATGCATTATAATCTTAGCAGAGACGATATTGTCTTTAATGCTTTATTTAATTAATCAAGTATGTTGAAAATAATCATAATCATAATAATCACAAAATAATAATAAAGAGGTGTTAATTGTTTTCGTTCAAACGTTGAAAGATACAATTAACTTGAGGATACTTTTCAATAAGTTCAGAAATTGATTACTTATATATTTAACACTATTGTACATAAAACATACATACATAACAAAATTGTAACTTAAACTTCACATATATTTTAATGTCATAACATGCATATAAAACAAAAGATTTTTTAAAGTAATAACAATATTTTTTTTAATTAGAGATTATTTTTATTCAATTTAGATTTTAAACCACCAAATTAAAACAAATCCTAATCATAGTATCTTTCAACATTAAAATATCTCATCAAATTATATATTATCATTTAAACTGGTTGTTCACCTTTTAATAAAAATCTATTATATGTTAATTTACATAATATTTCGTATAAACATAATTTAAAACCATACTTATTTTTGTAGTATTATTCAATTTATCCTAATACAGAATAAGCGTAGTAAATAATAAAGTCCTAAACATAATTCTAAAATTAAGAAAAATGCAGTTAGAGATACAAAACTTAACTCCGCAAGTATAGAGATACAATACAGTATCAAAAGGATATACATCACAATCTTTCATAAATATTAAAATGTATATCCTTCATGATAAAAGGTTAATTTTTATAGTTAGATTTCACAATATAAAAATATACATGAAAATACATATTTTAATTATTAAAGAATACGTCAGTTTGAAAGGAACAAACTAAATCACAATTATTTTTAAAAGGGAAAACAATATACGGAAATAATTCGCGGAGAGTATAATAACAAAAATTTAAAAAAATTAAGCATATTCATTGTCTTTACTTGATATTACGTTGAATGTTTAAAGTGTTTTATGTGCAATTAAGGGGTATATTTATTATTGCATATATTATTTTTAACAAATTAATAATTCTGTTATAAATAAAATGCACAACATCAAGGCAAATAAAGGATCCTTCCTTAGACATCAAATTATGCCTGACATAGTTTAGTTGAGATAAACCAAAACAATATAATTTTGGAATTTATTTACTATACAAATAGATCACTATGTGATACAATGTTATGACATTATGATTTTGTGACATTATGACTTTGTGATATAAATAAATAGTTTACACAACTTTATTTATTTTGAACCAGTAATCAATAAGAAGGACTTTTCTAGGTCACCAATAAAACTTGTGCCTTCACCGTATTTAAATATGTGACTTCGAAAAACTATCCAATTTTTTCTATTTTGAAAATAAAAATATTTTAGAAAGAAAAAATAAAGATGCTTTACAACGCCTTACTATTATTTCAAAAGTAGTACACCATATACATGCCAAACCTTGTTAAGAAAGACATAAATAATTTCTAGTAATGTTATTGTATGTATACAGAATATACCCAATTAAATTTCAGTAATTTAAAGATTTAAGGGAATAATTAAAACTATCATTAAGAATATTTTATTTATTTGTTTGAAATGTATTTTCATAAATGTTATATAAAAAACGTCTACCACCTATATATGGCCAAAAATATATACTTATATAAATGTGTATGGATGAAGTAGTTGACAATAATAAAGATATAACACATTTAATTGTATATTTATTTAGTAAAATGAAATTAAATGAAATTTAATACTAAAAAATAATTAAATTAAAGAAGGACAATATAAGTTAGACGGATTGGTCAAATACATCAACATTTCTTATAGATACACGACAACGAACAGATTTTTCAAATATGGATTCCGTAGGGATAATAATTAAAGTTTATTTATTTTAAACCAAAAAAAACATATTTTAAAAGGGATCACCGTTTCTTCGGATTATTTCAGCAGCATCTAATATTTCAATTTAATAATCAAGAAAAACCATTAATAGCAAAGTCAAGGATAGTTAACCTTTCGTACGTAGACATACTTTGTAGGGTTTGCTACGTGGAGGGGGGGGGGGGGGAGGTTTTTACTCCCCCCCCCCGGGAAAACCAAACTACCTA